>JAUZTB010000118.1:56975718-56986894 GCA_034780895.1 Rhynchobatus australiae | reverse complement strand
AAAGCTACTTTGTAGTGCAAATAACTCAAGTACGCAGAAGATTTAAAATAACATTTTAAACAACAATTTATTGCAATGATTATTTTTAGCAAGTTCAATAAATTAGTTTGATACATCTTTGATAGTATCAGATAAGGTACTTGTTTTCTTGGAATACAAATGCACATTTATCTTTCAGCTTTCATACAGCCGTCTGATAGACACAAACTCTTTGCAGGGAAAGCAATACTTTGAAACAGTGTAGGAGACACTGCAGCCAACTTTCACACTTCAAGCTCACACAGACAGCAACATAATAAAGACAAAATCAACAGTTTTTTTTATATAATGTTAAAATATCTTGATTAAATCTTGGTCAGGAAACCCTATTCATGTCCATGATTGCTTTATGACCATCTAAAGATGGCCTCAGTTTTAGCATTTTCCCTCTGACACCTTTGAGACCACACTGAACTGCCACCCTGGGCTCTTATTGTCAGAGACCTTGGCAATGTAGTCATATAGAGTTGTACAGTATGGAAACGGACCATTCGGCCCACCACATCCACACCAACCAGTGGGGAACCAACCATTACTAATCTTATCTTTCCAGCACTTGGCCAGTAGCCTTCTATACCTAGGTGACTCAAATGCTCATGTAGATACTTCATAAATGCCACAAGGCCTGCAGGATGTTCCATGCCGACCACTGCCTGATGAAATTGAGATCAAAGAAGTTTCCCTGAAAGAAACTTTCCACAAAGGATAGTTGTGTGGCAATGTCCAATTAAATGGAAAATTGCATGGCAACAAGGTCACGCCCATCCTTCACAACACCGGGGACAAGTAGAACCTCAGCACAAAGTGACACTTGGTGTTTGCGTACTTCAGTTCTACACACACAAAAGGTGTCCATCAGGCCTTGTGTGAGGAGGATACGATTGATCTTGGGGATAGTTTCCTATGCAGACTGTCAAAATCATTCTGCAGAATGTTTCATCACCAGAACTCACCAACAAGCACCTAGACATCGCTTGGCTGGTGGTGAGAGGAACCCTCCCCATCATATCCTTCCTGTACAGATGGAGTCTCACTCTCAACACACATTTTCCTCGAGGTGGCTTTGATAAGAATGAGACAACAGTCTACCTCTTTGTGGACAATGCATTGTTTTGCAGACCACCTTTGAAAATGCAAAGTATGTTGTCAAGGTTCATTCCAAGCATCAGTGTAAGAGAGGACTCTCTGATTCACAGGCTGTTCCCAGAGACATGTACTAAGACAAACATCAAGTGCTGCTGCAAGATCATCAACTCGGTGAATGACATGCTTTTATCTGTCCAAAACTTGTTAGTCTCTGTAAGGCAATGCTGCTGCCTGGTTAAGGGACGTACTAAAGCTTGTGCAGCCAATGCAAAGGCTTTGTGGGGAAGGACTGCAGTCCAAGGTCCAGCTGCTACTTGACACCAAGGGACTGGGTCCAGTGGAAAAGCCTCTCAAATACTTGAAATTGTATCATCCCAGGAGGTCTTGTGAGTGGTAAAGGTGCCTTGTACATAGAATGTACTAACTCTACCTGGTAACACTATGAAGGTATGGTCTGGACAATACTACGAATGTAATGAGAGCCATCTCCTTAAATGCGATGTTCTCTGGTTTTATCTCTCTCTGCTCTGGGGAATAGTTTCCTCAAGAGTATTGTATCTATACCCTCATAATATCTCAGTCACATCCCCTCTCAACTTCCTGCAGCTGACCTGTGATCCATGAATAGTGGTAATAAAGCATTCATCCAATGCAAGGTATTTGCCTGATGCATATTCACAAATTCGCACAAGGTTGCTGATCGCCATGGGCTTTATACTTTTCTACCCATTATCATAGCGACACACTTTACTGGGCATGACTGTTTAAGCTTCATCAGGATGCAGGTATTTTGTACATCTTCTCTGATCTTGTTCTTAGGTGAATCATCAGTTAAACAGATGGGCCAGGGAAAATCCTTTCCTGTTTAGGTAGAACTCAATTTCAATTCCTTTCAAAAAAATAAAGAGTAGATGAAAATCAGCTTTAAGAAGCTGTGACTAATGAAACCAAAGGCACAGTGAAATAAACTGCTGACTCAACACATAGCCTGAAGATG
This sequence comes from Rhynchobatus australiae, assembly GCA_034780895.1. Classification (NCBI taxonomy): domain Eukaryota; kingdom Metazoa; phylum Chordata; class Chondrichthyes; order Rhinopristiformes; family Rhynchobatidae; genus Rhynchobatus; species Rhynchobatus australiae. Next base: position 56,984,772 of record JAUZTB010000118.1, on the reverse strand, counting down.
CAAATACCAACCCTTCCCCAATCATCCAGCACCAATTTCACATGGCCTCTGAACAGCAGGGTGGCTCAAGTCCAAAATCTTTTCACTGCACAAGGACCTCATTAACAATTGTTTGAGGCCTTAATAAGCCAAGGCACATCTGGCGTGCAGGCCTTCAGTATCAAAGGCACTTCCCTTCCACTCCGTCCTATACTTTACAAGATGGGCATACAGCAGGCTACAGTCCCTGTTAATAGGCATCAGCACCACCACCACGGATACCAAATATCACTTTATTGTTTTGTTTCTTTAATTCTTCTTAGGACAACAAGCTCTTTGGGCCAGATAATCTGAAGGACAAACTATGCAAAAATCTCAAAAGGGTACTGCTGTCAACATTCTCATCTTCAAATGACAACTCTTCCCTACAAGAAAACTCTAAATGAATGTTTCAATCATCATTACATTTACTGGTAGCTTCTCTGTGGAAGCTTCAACTAATGCAATATATAATGGGGTCTTTTGAGTGAAGAAGTCTCTTGAGTGACAGATAGGCTGGTATTTGCATCATAATAAACCACAATATTGTTTTAACAGCAATATATGCCGCAACAAACCCTTTGACTGATAGCAGATACCATCATCATAGTCATGACCACTGAAAATGGTTAACTACAGACAGAAACATACATGGTAGATGCATGCACAACTTTAATTCTTTTTGCATATTTATGGAACATGAAAAATAAAATTCAAATATATCAACCTTAAACACACAGGCAGCCAAATTAAAAAATGTCACGTTCGCTCAGAAATTAAAATAACAATATGGTACAGTAGAAACCAAGGCAGACCCAAGTTTGGTACCTGGGTTTGTTCTCAGCTACTACAATGGTGGAAGTGCTTTAACATGGGCCTTATTAACACAAGGATACAGGGTCATTTTTTAAAAAATTATCACCCCTATGGACACGTCAAAGCCAGTTGAGTATAAAGTCAAGTTTGGCTGTGATACATCTCACACAGTGAGCACTCACTGTCAATGGAAGCAAATTAAGAATTAAGATACTGGAAGGCGGATGTTCTTGGCAATAGTAACTCAAGAATTGGAAAATTGCTAAGCGCAAAGTATAAACTATCTAGGGAAGTGATGTGGTTTGCCTATTCCCCATGAAATCAAGATTGTAGTCAAAATCTTACAACTTAATAACTTGACCAACTGGGGGGAAAGCCAACTCAAGTTCTCATCAGTTATAAAGATTCTAAAACAAAAGCAATGGTATATCGGAAGATTGTAAACTCATTCTTGTAAGTTATGGTCAAATTGTCAAACAAGCAGTCACTGTGAAAAGAAAGCAACTCAAAATCAACTACCTTGACATTTGTTCAGACAAGGAAGACATCATGCAACAATGGTGAGGGCATTGTGCCACTGCTGGACTAGGAAAGGAAGCAAAAATGTGCAAAAATACTGTGTGTTATGACTTATAAAAATAAACATAAATATACACTAATTATCCTTCATTTTTTAGTAATGTTAACCCTACTTTGCACTGAAAGTTTATTGATACATTCAAGACAGATATTTTCACCACTTCAAACCTAACCTCCACAGCACAATTTACTATTTTTCTTTACGGCAAGGGTAATGATTTGCTTTAAGGTAGAATTTCACAAGTTCTCTTAAATGCCACATCAATCTGGCCATTCTGCACGTGTGCATTTTGGTACTGGGGGTGACAACTGTTCTCGTTCTCGAGTAATTTTTTCTGATATTGAGGTAGTAAACCAGAAGGACTGCTTCAATTCATTCATATGAATAGTTGGGCCACTAGGCAGGTCTCTGTTCTGTAAGGTGTCTGGAATGGCATTCCTAAAAGAGAGAAGGCCAATACCTTAAAAACTACAGGCCAGAAATTAAGATAATCAGCCATTCGTCTATACAAGGTTCCAAACACAAACTGATAACATTGCTGACAACTTCTGTGAAGTAAGGTGGAAGTTATATAAAAAAAAGCAATGTGCTGACCTTGACAATCACTAACAATACTATCCCTGTTCTGGATGTTAGCTGAAGGTCAGATTCCAGGAAACAGTATTACACTATCACTGCTTCGCTACTGAACTGCAGCCATCAAAGGAAGCTATTCTGCAATATTCTAAGGCAGGGGTGCCTCTGCCCCTAAAGGTGGCCTTCAAAGTATGACTGGATAAAATAAATCTGTCTCTGACACTCTCCACATTCCTCCTCTGTCCTTCTAATGACATGACAAAACAAAAAAGGGATTTGCAATGGAATATTCACTTCCAAAATTTAAAATGCAACAATTAAAAATATAGCAGCAACAACTTGGGTAAAGACATTTTCAAGAAATGGCCCCAAGGTGTCTATTGGTGAAAACACAGGGCCAGATGAAAATTAAATTTAACTTTGAAACATTTTTATTCTTAAATGTTGACTTTATGCCACCTCACCCTTAATCTGGAACACAACACAACACAACACACAGACTCAAATCTTAGAGGAAAACAGATATGTTCCATCAGAGATTTGTAAATTGAAAAGAACTCTTGTACCCACTGCAAAGTTTGGCTTCAGGTTTCTGTGTGGCATGCTAGAGAAAGACAAATTCACAACATTCCCCAACAAGCACTCCAGCACTTCATTCTGGCTCCACCAGCAATGATAAATTAAACCATAATTTGAAAATCTTTATTTTTGCTTCTGAAGTTCCACTCCAAATCTCACAAGACTTAATAAGTAGTCTTTTAGAGCACTTTGACAAGTTGATGTTTGAAGAACTGGGAGAAGAGCCTGAAAGCACAGGGTTTATTGATAAGATAAAATAAGATATTTATTTATTAGTCACATGTACATCGAAACACACAGTGAAATGCATCTTTTCGGATTACTGAGAATGTGCTGGGGGGGACAGCTTCATTCAACGTGTGGCAGCCAGATCTCCGGACTTCTAAATGCATCGTTATCCAACTAATGGTTTATACAGAATAGCTATTTATTATCTTGTCTTGAAGCCACAGTGAAATGCTTAATTTTGAACAACTGGCACATCTTTATTCTAATTATTCAGATTCTAAAAACAATGTCATCCCAAAGGATTTGACTCTTTACAGAAGATGAAATGCAATGTTTCAACATCTTAAGCCAATGTTCTTTTAGTCAAGGCCTGTAAATGCAGTTAACTTTCTATCAGAATGAGGCCTATTGAAAGCTGTGTTATCCATTTGCAACTCAGCTTAGAAATTCCACACAATGGTGTCAATGTCTTCCACCAAAGAAACCACAGAGAAAATATGTGAATGTGCACTTTCACCTGTTTTAGCAACTTTTCTGGGGTTTCCATCATTCTTTCATGAATATTAGGAAGGCAGCGATATGGACTTTTAAGATCTGGCTATATGGACTTTTAAGATCAGTGTCTTGTCCCACTGAAGGATACGTTCCAATCTAGAAATGGCAGAGGAAGGAGTGGTGTAATATTTCAACAGAGCAAAGGAAGCTACATGCAGCCCCATCAGTATACAATGGCCAATTGATGTTACTTCTAACTCGTCACTTTTTTTTAAATATTGTAAATCTCATTGTTGAAGTTCCTCCTACTTCTTGAAGATTTGCATTTCTGCAATCTTGCTCAACTTTCAGTGATCTTTAAATCAGTAAGTGGCATTTTGAAACAGCACCGCAGCAACATAATCTACACTTATACCACTGTCCCATGCTGAGAGAAAGTTGCTTCAATGGCAGTACCATCTACCTATTCAGGTAGCTGTTTCAAGAGGAGAAATCCTTATTCTGTCTTGGCAACCATTCCTCCCTTAGCTAATGCAACAACAATCCGATTACTTGGCAGTCACTTGTTGTCATCTGTGAAACTTCTGTATGCAGAATGGATTCTGCAATTACCTATTTATAAACAGTGATTACATCTCAATAGTAACTCAGTGTTTTGAGAAGAACCGTGGACAGGGTAAGGTGCAAAATAAATACAAGTCTTTTATCACCCTAGATATGTGACTGAAGTGTTCCACGATTCCAAATTACTTCTTTTTCCCCCTTGTAATAATTCTTATTGAGGAAAACTTAGCACTTAACACACGATGCTCTTGCTATCATAGCAAGCTGCTCACTTAAAGCCACACAGCACAAATGTGAGCCAGCATTTGCTCATTACAACAGCTTGAGATTACAAACCACCTTCAAACAAGACAACGATGCAAGATGCTTTATAGAAACTAATAAGAAAAGGCAATGATGATATCGGAACTTAATGAAAGCTTGTCAGAGCTTTGTGTTCTAAGGTGGATCTTCAAGGAGGAAAAAGAATGTTAAGTTCTGTGAAGCAAGTTTTAGAGAATTTGGCATAAATCTAATGGAGTCTAAGGATTCTGGGTCAAAGATAGATAAATGGAGTTAAGATATAGCTCAGTTGTGATCTAACCAAATAGTGAAACAGGCTTAAAAAGATGAATGGCCTACTCCACTCCCATGTTCATAGACCGTTATAAATTTGGCCAGAAACTGTGGGTAATAAGTGACAAAATGCACAAGAGACCAGAGTTGGAAGAACACAGAATTCTCAGAGAATTCTTGAAGTGGAGGAGGAGATTATTGTACTAGGCTGTTAAGAGATTTAAAAATGAGATGAGTTCTAAATTTGAGGGAATACCATACCAGACTTCATTACAAGTCATTGATTTTTGAATGAGTCATGGTTAATGAAGGGCAAAGGAGAAGGCTAGCCAGGAAAGTATTAGAAGAGTTGACCCTGCACAGGCAAGGATGATAGCAGACATGTGGCTGGAAAGGTTAGGGAGGAGACGAGCCTGTACATTTAGTTTGCAACCAGATGGAATACCAAGGCTGCAAACTGTATGACTCTCCAGAAACCACAGACAGGAAAGAGGATAGATTCAAGTGCTGAGGGCAGAGTTCATGACAAAAGCTCAAGGGAATGGATTTAATATTTTTAATGTTTAAGTGAACAAAACTGCAGCTCATCAGGATCAGATGGTGGACAAGACAGCTCCCAATACAGGGAATATATGATGATGGATGGTGGAGGGCTGGAGTTGGGCATTGTCTCACTGTACAGGTTGTTACCCCTTCCTATACCTGAATTGTAGGTACATAGAACCTGATTCCATGCACTCAGGAGGCAGATGTAGGAAGGGGTAACAACTTGGAGTTTTATGCACAGATCTTGGAAATGGGAATGTATTTAAATGATCCTAGAGGGAAAAAAAGAGGGTTAAAGATATAGCAATCAATTTCAAGGTGGGTACAGTACAGAAAGGAATTGTGACAGTGATTTTGAAGTGGCCACCAGAAAGGACCCCTTACAAAACCCCTTTCAGACTCCTAAGAAAACATTGAAGTCAACCAATATAAGCAATAATGGTTCAAAGGGAAAAAGGTAAGTTTTTCATGGAAGTAATACTTTTTAACCAGCAGATCACATAGAAGATTGAACTTTGGATCTCCAGTTATAACCCAGTTTTAAGTTAAGATTGCTGACATCTACATCTTCTAAAGCTCTTTTATATGTCTTTTAAATGTAGAGTTAAATATCAAAAATTTCTAATATGTAGCTGATGTGCAAACTACACATCAAAGAATGCACTGCGATAGACATAAAAAGGGGAGAGGTTCTTGGCTGTGCAAAGCAGCATAAAAACGGAGTAGAATTTTCCTCTCTCTCATTCTGCCTTTTCACATCCAAAGACTCAGTTGGCCTTTCCAGTCTTTTGGCAAAAGTCTCCCCACAGCCACCTCTTCCTGAGGAAAGTTCTATTGAAATTATTTTTCCCCAGTTTTCAGTTACAATCATGTTCTTTTGTGGACAGGCTCCACAAGTGGCATGAATGATCTAAGTTGTCATCACATTCCTATACATTTTTACTTGATTTTTTAATCAGAGAGTGGGCTTCTCAATGCAGAATACCTTATCCTGAACCTGCTCTTGTAATATTTATTGAGCTGGTCATGCAAGTCTCAGGTCAAAAGTGACTCCAGGATGTTGATGATGGGATATTCACAGTTGAATCGCAGGGAGAGGTGTTGAACTCTTCTGGTCACTCCATGGCACTGGTGTGGCATGGATATTATTTCCTAGTTGTCAGTGGAAACTCAAATTTTATCCAAGTCATGCAGTATACAGGCATGAAATGCTTCATTACCTGAGGAGTCAGAAATTATATATGAATTATGAGTGGAAGTTGGCTAGTCAGCCTCCCAAATCTATTCTGCCATTTAATAAGAATATAGCCTCAATTCCACATTCTCGCCTATGGCTCCCAAGAACTTTTCACTCTCTTGCTTACTGAGAATCTCCCTACCTTGAATCAGGTACTGAACAATCAGCAGCAAATAACCCCGGTTCTGACCTTAAAATGGAGGGCATATAATAAAGATGGTTGGGCCTGGGACACTGTCCTGATAAGCTCAAGTAACAATGTCCTGGGCCAAAATGATTAGCTTCCAACAATGGGAACTATGCATCTTTATGCGTGGACTTTTCCCCGATGATTTCATTTTGCACTGGAATTCTTTAACAGTACATTTGATAAGACAGCCATTCTTATCTCACTTCTAGAATTCTGTTCTTACAATGAGATCTGAAGTTTATTTTGGAATCCAAAATGCATGGTTTTAATCAAGTTATTGATGAACAGGCAAAACTCATTACCTTCCTTACCAACGATTCAGTAAACTGATAGAGGCAATTATCTAGACTGGATTTATCTGTCAATGAAAATTACTTTAAAACAACGTTATTTGGTCACGTTTTTCCTCGTTTCTGTGATAGTCTTCCAATGAAAATAGCAGTTGTAGTTTCTTGTACTGCAATACTTCAAAAGGTACCTCAGTGGCCGTATGGGGCATTGTGATGTCCTGTGGGTATAAAACATGCTATAAAACTCCGTTCCTTCCCTTAATTAAGCCTGAAATCTCACGTGTAATTACAGTCAACAAGTTGTACTTTTGTAGCTAAACTCACTTTGACCCTGATCCAGAAGAACGTCGCAGGCCTTCTCCTTATTATGCTTGCTCTGGTCTCAACATCAATCCCTACTTAGAACCACTACCCATTAATCACTGACCTGCTGATTCCAGCTGCTCAGAATGTGTCGGTCAGGCTTTCACGTCTTGACTTCACTCCCTTCCAGCTTCTAAAGAACCAGTAATGACAATTCCAACTCCAATGTTGTTGCTTCAGAAAATGGCATTTCCTCTTACTGATGCTACATGCAGAACTTTTGCAGCTGCTCAATTAGAAGCAGTGATACTAGTTTGACTACTCCATGGAATTTTCCACTGGCTATTCTATTTTCCCTGTTTCAGAATTCTCACCTGTTTTCACAGTGACGGTAGAAATACACCCTTGGTCTTCTGCACTAAATGCAATATGCAACAGTCTCCGTGCATTGTTCGCTGACTTAAATCGACAATCAGTCTTGTCCTTGCTGATCCATCTTAGACCATCCAAATTAGGATCCAGAAGTACAACTAACTCAGCCTTATAAGAAAAATGCTCATGATGTACAGAACATCTTCACTAATTCTCACAGTAAAGTTCAAAACCTACAGTCTTGTTAATTAACTGTGAAACTGAGCTAAGGTGGCCAGAAAGTTCTCATTGGCTGAGATCGGCCAATAACTCTCCAAGAAGCCAAGGTTTTCATTCCTGACCCTTAGGCAGTGAATCCTGCTGGAGATGAGTCGATGTCGAATGTGGGCAGGACCAGCATAATGATGCTGCAGTTCATGATCATGTATGAATATGACCTCCATGACATTGGCTTTCAGATCAAAATGGAGGGTTTACCAAAGGCAGCCAGAACCCATTATATAACACCCCAATAACATCTATAAGAAAGGAGGAAACTATTTAACAAATAGTACAAAAGAGCATGTACTAATAAACATATACAGAAAATATGAGCAGTGGTGTGTGAACAGGAAAATATAATGTATTGAATTAAGTAAAATATTTTCATTTAAATTAACTTTTCAATATAATTCTTAACATCTTATTTCTGTTGATAGCAACAAGAAGCTGCCTATAAGCAGTTTCAGGTGGCCTTTGTTTCCCTTTATGAACTTCATAAGAAAGGGACAACATGGTTTCATTTTACAGTATTTCTATTTGAGTGCATACATGAAAGAGTTAATTTGCAATAGGTTCTTATGCGCAAAATTCAACTGTTATGTCAGCTAACCATGCATGGTAAAACTAAAATCACTTTGCATACGAGTGCAGACTTATCTACTTAATATTTCTTTGTAAATTTCATTGAAGTGTAACCTGATGATTGCAATTACAGATATTTGATAGAAGTGGAGGAGCCATCACTGATAAGAGGCCTCTAAATTCTCATCTTACTCGGACTGGACTTTGAGTTCCCTCTCTGCTGCCCATCACCATTTCCCCTGAAAGGTTCTTTCCTTTTATAGAAAATTCAGGTGACCCCAGTCCCTTTGAATTAACAGGCTTTAAGATTAAATCAGAGCTCCATCACTTTTCAACAGAGGTCCCAGAAATTTCAGAGATTTTTTGTCAGATCTCCCATTTACTGTAAACAGACTCAATAAGAAAATGAATAAAGCTAAACTCATGTAAGATTTTACATTTAAAGCTAAACTCATGTAAGATTTTACATTTAAAGCTAAACTCATGTAAGATTTTACATTAACAATACATAATCAGGACACAGCAAATATACAATAAAATGCAATTCAGTTGGCCAGAAAATGAACTACAGCAAAGTAAACTTTATAGCTTGTGACAATAGACCTAGCAGTGATAAAGTTTAACAAAATTCACCATTCAATTAGAAAGGTACCCAAATACATTTGTGAAATATTCTTGCAAATTGTTTCTTGCTGGATAACCAATTAAGTTTCCTGTCTCTTACTGGAACACTACTACTACCTTGTAGATCTTGCAGTCAATATGGTAGTGTAGTGGTTAGCGCAATGCTATTACAGCGCCAGTGATCGGGGTTCGATTCCCGTCACTGTCTGTAAGGAGTTTGTACGTTCTCCCGTGTCTG
>JAUZTB010000118.1:56953860-56964587 GCA_034780895.1 Rhynchobatus australiae | reverse complement strand
CCCCCCCCCCGAAGGAAATCAGTCTGCAAATAAAATTCATCATATATCAAACTGCTTACTGCAGCTTCTTGTTACAGGCACCATAACAACAATCAACATGACAATCTCTACCTATGTTGCATACACAATATTGTTACCATCAATACTCAGGATATTCATCACTGATCTCCATGACTAGCGTTACTGAAATTCTGGTTTCTGTGATCCAAAAGGTCCAGCTGTGTTGTCCCAGACACATTGTTCTTAAACCAAATTGTAGAATTCCTAACATAACATCCAGGGCGAGCTGCTGTCCGGGTATCACAAAATAGGTGTGCAGACAAAATGTTTTAAAGACTTAATGAAGGTACTTTAAAATCTCCCACTTCTATTTCATTTTATGCCTTAACCATTATCTTCTCTCAGTTGTCAGCTTTTCACTCTCCATTATCTGCTTCAATGCCTCATTATTCATCCCATTTCACAAATAGTTTTCTCCAGAACTAAATTCTGCCTCAGTTCTATTAGCCACCTACCTTTATTGTTCCCCTCGAGTTCCATCAGAAGTATATCAAAGCCAAAAACAATGGCTGTATTCCACCCCAGAGGCTCACTTTATGTCATGTTGAGATCACAAAACTATGAAAAACTAGAGTTTTTAACTGCAGGACTCCTGCCCAATAATAGCCTGACTGCAAGGTTGGGAATCTATAAGATTGAGTCATAGAGTTATACAACATGGAAATAGCCATGCTGAATAGATGCCTCGCTGAGCTAGTCCCAATTTGCCTGCACTTAGCCCATACCCTTCTAAACCTTTCCTATCCATGTACCTGACTAAATGTCTTTTAAACATTGTAACTGTATCTGTCTCTACAACTTTCTCTGGCAGCTTGTTCCATATACCCACATCAGAGTATATGAAGGAGATAGAGAGCTTAGTGACATGGTGTCATGACAACAACCTTTCCCTCAATGTCAGCAAAACAAAAGAACTGGTCATTGACTTCAGGAAAGGGGGCAGTGTATATACACCTGTCTACATCAATGGTGCTGAGGTTGAGTGTTGAGAGCTTCAAGTTCTGAGGAGTGATCATCACCAAAGCCTGCCCTGGTCCAACCACGTAGACGGCCAAGAAAGCTCAGCAGTGCCTCTACTTCCTCAGGAGGCTAAAGAAATTTGGCATGTCCCCTTTGACTCACAACTTCTATCGATGCACCACAGAAAGCATCCTATCTCAATGCATCACAGCTTGGTATGGCAACTGCTCTGCCCGGGACCATACGAAACTGCAGAGAGTTGTTGACACAGCCCAGCACATCACGGAAACCAGCCTCCCCTCCATGGACCTCTCACTGCCTTGGTGAAGCAGCCAGCATAATCCCCCCTCCCATCAGGCAGAAGATACAGGAGCCTGAAAGCACATACCATCAGGCTCAAGGACAGCTTCTAGCCCACTGTTGTAATACTACTGAATGATTCTCTTATATGATGAGATGGACTCTTGACCTCACAATCTACCTTGTTGTGACCTTGCACCTTATGGTCTACCTGCAATGCACTTCCTCTGTGGCTGTGACACTTAACTCTGTATTCTGTTATTGTTGTTACCCTGTACTACCTCAATGGACTGTGTAATGAATTGATCTGTATGAACGGTATGCAAGACAAATTTTTCACTGTACCTCAGTACGTGACAATGACAAACCAATACCCTCCATTTTAAAACTTGTCCCTTATGTCCTCTTTAAATCTTTCCCCTTACCTTAAACCCATGCCCTCAAGTCTTAGACTCCCTTACCCTGAGAAATAAGACTGTCGCCATCCACTTTATCTATGCCCTTCATGATATTATAAACCTCAACAAGATCATCCCTCCGACTTCCTTTGCTCCAGCAAGAACAGTCTCAGTCTATCCGGTCTTTCCTTATACCTCAAACCCTCCAATCCCATCAACATGATTGTGAATCTTTTCTGCACCATCTCTAGCTTATCAGGCACGTTCTTTTATTGCTCACAACCAGAACTGCACACAATTTTCCAGGTGCAGTCTCAGAATGTCCTACAACACGTGTGCCTACACCACAGTATAGGATTGGGTGGTGTAAGGTTTATGAAATTTGTTGGGGCAGGGGGTGAGGGGAACATTCTAGCTCCTCCTAACTTACAACCAATTCTGTAAATACACTCACTTGATGGATTCAACCCACCATGCCTCATTTCACTTGGGAAACCCTACTGACACGAATTAAAGATTGAATGACTATTAAAATGAAGGCAGGCATTGTCATCGTGATACTTCAATGACCAATCTAACCCTTGTCTCTCCCTAGCAAACTCTAGGCAGCCTAGGTTCTTATTTCAGATTCTTTGAATTTGAATCTTGGGCTTAATCCCAACCCCATTGTTTTTTGGGAGCTAATAGCCCATTGCTTTCAGTCTTCTCATCAAGTAGCCTAGAACCATGACCTTCCACCATAGATACCATCATAATACCGCTTCTTCCTATTGTCTACTCAATTTAACTCATTTAATTGTACATGACATGCAGTTGTTTTTTTTCAAAAAGACTATGGAAAATAATAGTGCATAAGCATTCTTACAGAAAGAGAATATTGTTAGATGGCTGAAGCAATCAACAACTTGAAGATATGTTGTGAATTAGGACTTTTGAGTGCAAACAGAATAATAATGCATTAGCAATCAAAATCCTTCCTTTGGATTGTTTAAAATGATTTACACGAGAATAAAATTCAAATCCAAGTTCAGAAATGAATACATAATGAAGCAATTAGGGAGTATTTCTCAGGCAGCAAACACGAACAATTACAAAATAAAATCAACCCTTGAAGATAGCGACATTGCTTCAAACTCTATGAAAAGCTACTATAAAATCACAAGGATTTGAACACCTGATTAGTTCCAATCGTCACATCATCCTGCTTCCAGTTGAGGATGTAATGTAGGTCCCCACACTTGGCCCTTTATCAGCGAGAACTTTGGGGGGGAATGTCGAGGAAAATTCCCAGCAATTCCGCCCAACATATCCGAAGGAAAATGTTCCAGCCACAAGCTGGCATAGTCCCTATATTGGGGCTTTAAGGCAGAATACAAGGTTAATGGCAGGACTCTTAGCAGTGTGGAGGAACAGAGGGATCTTGGGGTCCACACTCATAGATCTCTCAATGTTGCCGCACAGGTCAAATGGGTTGTTAAGAGGGTGTATGGTGTGTTGACCTTCATTAGTCAGGGTACTGAGTTCAGGAGCTGTGAGGTAATGTTGCAGCTCTATAGAACTCTGGTTAGACCACACTTGGAGTATTGTATTCAGTTCTGGTCACCTCATTACAGGAAGGATGTGGAAGCTTTAGTGAGGATGCAGAGGAGATTTACCAGGATACTGCCTGGATTGGAGAGCATGTCTTATGAGGATAGGTTGAGTGAGCGAGGTCTTTTCTCTTTGGAGAGGAGGATGAGAGGTGACTTGATAGGGGAGTACGAGATGATAAGAGGCATAGATCGAGTGGACAGTCAGAGACTTTGCACCAGGGCGACAATGGTTAACATGAGGGAACATAGTTTTAAAGTGATTGAAGGAAGATATAAGGGGGATGTCAAGTTTTTTTTACACACAGAGAGTGGTGGGTGCATGGAATGCACTGCCAGCAGGGGTTGTGGGGACAGATACATTAGGGACATTTAAGAAACTCTTGGATAGACACATGAATGACAGAAGTGGGGGGCTATGTGGGAGGGAAGGGTTAGATAGATCTTAGAGCAAGATAAAATGTAGGCACAACATTGTGGGCCAAAGAGCCTGTACTGTGCTGTAATGTTCTATGTTCTAATGTGGGAGGAAACTGGAGCACCCAGAGGAAACACACACAGACACAGAGAGAACGTACAAACTCCTTACAGACAGCAGTCAGAACTGAACCTGGGTCACTGGCACTGTAATAGCGTTACGCTCACCACTATACCACCGTATAGAAGCTTGAGAGTTCTACAGCATCTATTATGATAAGGAAAAAAATTTCACATCTTCAATCCTCTTGAAGCAGGCTCATTTTGTATTATATTAGTTTTCTGGCTGTCTGAACATTTTCTTTTAATTTGCTACTGGAATGTGGGCACTATTTATTGTTCAACCTGACTTGCCTTGAGGGTTTCAAGTGTTAATTACACTTTAACAAGACTGGACTTGCACATAGATCAGATTGAGGAGTGGTAGGAGATTGTCATTCCCTTCATGACACTGATGAATGGTTTGGTTTTCAATACAATCAAACATTGTTCTTAGTCATAAATGACATGGCAGTTGAATCAAATTTAGTTAATTTCACAGTTTGCCACAGTGACATTTGAACTCATGATCTCAAAGTTGTTAGTTTAGTATCATAAACAAGTGGTTCCAGACCACTTGTTCTAAATAGAAAATGCCCAGCTGGTTATTGGGTTTCATACATTTCTTCCTTAAGCCAAATGATCAGCAAAATCCAGTAGTTTATATGGCTAATAAATAACTTATTCTGGTCACATGGAAAGCATATGGAACAAAGCTTGAAATCAGATACATTAAAGCCTGGTTTTTATGCACAGATCACACATAAAACAATGTTACCTCTGGTTCAGTTGCATTACTGGTCACTTCCAAGTGAAATTGCACCCATCAGGAAATTGACCTGGGCACTTTTGCATACAATTCAGCCAAGTGTTTCTAGTGTTTTCTGTTTTTATTATTTCTATGTGTAATTCAGCTTATTGCAGCTGGCGATTTTCTGGCATCACTTGCATGCCTAATAAGTTCTCAGACTAGGCATGACCTCAGTTACGGATGCAAATTGAAGCTTTGTGCTACAACTTATGGCCTTCGTTGAAGGTTCACTAAAATCTTGGAGCACATTGTGCAATGTCCTGCAATGAGATGCTAATTAAAATTAAAAGGCCTATATCGTGACAGCGATGTTTTGCACATAATCCAACCTCACTTTTCAACACTCAAGGTAATGGAAACTTATGGTTTGCTTCAATAATTGCAATCTCTGCATACAGTTTAAATCTGAGCCACATCCTGGCCCCTCCATGTCCTTGATCAGCCCATGCTTCACTTTGGCACAAGGATTCTCTCAGAAAAGGACTCAATCAGGGCAGGTCATCACATCCAGATCTCTCCTCCACATTTTCACATCCACAACAGCCTTTATGCTGCTGATCCATGGCTGCCATGACAAGAATGTCTGATGTACTTCCACATTTTCATGTGACAATGACATGGCAGCTGCAAGCTCATCAAGCAACTCCTTACAGGAACCACTGAGACACCATGATTCTGTGAATCTCCACTACATTGTTTTACTATTGGCTTGTTTCATGACTTTTTGTAGGCAATCTGAGTGACCGCACGACATGCAGCACATGTTTAATGCAGCAAAAAGAGATCAACTCCAATTTCCATGTAATATTCTCTTAAAATTAGTGTGTCTGGGCAAGGTACATCGGTGTAGGAATGAAAGACAATTCTTAAATACAGATGGTTGCTATAAAATTTCATAGGGAATTATTATATAAAAACAACTGCCAAACATTCTGATCACTTATGTGAAAAGCAGAAGGATGACGGAAGTAAAGGCAGGACCAATTAGGATAAAGGTGGGAAGATGTGCCTGGAAGCTGTGGTAGTGGCAAGGCCCTCACTGAATACTTCTCTTCAGTATTCACCAAGGAGAGGGGCCTTGATGACGCTGAGGACAGTGTTGGTAAGGTTAATGTTCTAGAGCACGTAGATATCAAGAGAGGATGCATTGGAGCTGTTAGAAAATATTAGGACTGATAAGTCCCTAGGGCCTGACGGAATATTCCCCAGGCTGCTCTGTGAGGTGAGGGAGGAGATTGCTGAACCATTGGCTAAGATCCTTGAGTCCTCATTGTCCACGGGAATGGTACCAGAGGATTGGAGGGTGGCAAATGTTGTCCCCTTATTCAAAAATAGTAGTAGGGATAGTCCAGGGAATTTTTTATGTTGGTCGGTGTGTTTTATTATATTTTATTGGCAAATTATATTTGCTTTGTCCTACCTGTTTTTTTCCTCTTCCACTTTTGTTTACTTGTCACCATCCAGGAGATGCTCCCTTTCTCATTACTACCATCAGGGAGGAGGTACAGGAGCTCGAAGACCCTCACTCAATAATTCAGAAACAGCTTTTTCCCCTCCGTCATCAGATTTCTGAATGGTCCACAAATCCATGAACACTACCTCATTATTCCATTTTATGGACTATTTATTTATGTAATTTACAGTAATCTTACGTCTTTGCACTGTACTGCTGCCGCAAAACAACAAACTTCACGTCACTTAAGTTGGTGATAATTCTGATTCTGAATACTGCTTCAGTTTCTCTTTCCTTGTGCCTCATTTCTCCTCTTGCTGTTTGATTCTTTCTACTCTTCTTTCACCTCCACATTTGTTGCCTCCAACCTTTGCACTTGTTTCGTCTATTACACTAGCAGGTGGGGAGACAGCAGAAATATGAAGTAGTTTGGGTGTCCAAAGGAGAGCGAAGATGAGGAGGAACTTTGTATCCTATCATGATGCAGTCCAGATATGTTGGTGTATTTTTTTTCTCATTATGTGATTGGGCAAAATTTGGTGAAGGGAGAATCCAATGCAATAAAATAGCCGCATTTATATCAATTCCTTTGCAACGTCAAAATGTCCAATGTCCAACAATACTTTAGAGTTAATTAATTACCTTTGAAAATTTTCACTGACATAACACATGGTAGTACAATAACCAGTTTGCATGTAGCAAGATTCTAAATTTGGATCCTCAGTCTTGAGGACATAAAGGAGGACAAACTTGCTTCCCTCCAAATGGCACGACATCTTTTCCACTCATTCAAGAGGAGAGGTCACAAAAGGTGAGCAGTGAAACACCCTCTCAGTATTGTCATCGATGTTCCATCCTGACTTTTGGGTTCCAGCCACTGAGTCGGATTTGAAGCCACTGCCTTCTGACTTAGGGGAAGGGCAACATCAATGAGTTGGAAAGGAATCTGTGTAAATGCAGCTTCTTTATTGCATAGAATTCACCCTCTACCAAATGAGAAAATGTAGAAAATACCTAATTAGGAAAAAGTAAAGAATATTCTTAACAAGTAAGAATGCAGAAAATGAGCCTGTTCAGTAGTCACGACCTGTTTGGCAGTCACAAGGTAAGATAACATCGAATAAAAGTCCCACATTTTTTAAAAAATCTGTCCTTTACTGATTTGTTTCATAAAGTGTGATATAGTTATTTCTAACCATTGCCAGCAATATGTACAACAAGCTGAATATAATATATTTGTAAGCAGAATGAAGCCCCCAACTTGTATCAACAAGCCCAGTCTCCAAAGATCAATCCTTTTTCCGTCCGTGAGCAATTCCATTTTCCATCTTGGTAATCATTCCAGTCTCAATTAGGTTGGCAACGTTGTGGTTTTGCACCGGGGATGTGTTGAATCTGAGCAAACAGAGAGTACTTGAGGTATTATAGAAACAAAAACTTCTTGCTGAGATGAACAAACCTTGTACCTTTTGCCTGACCAATTGAACTTGCCCTCCATGCCATTATATCCCTGCCATACTTAACATTTTTAGAAATGCATCTTTTGAAACCATTCAGACCATTGAACCATAAGAGCAAGCCAATCAGTTCCCAGCTATTTCCACAGAGCCCTGCAAGTCTACCCTCCCACAAATATCTACCTAGTTCCCTTTTGAAAAGATTGAATTTGATTTCAATAGCTTTGCAGACAGTAAGGTCAGGATTGTAGCCACTCATAGCGAGGGAAGGTTTTCCCTTACATCATCCATTGTTCTTTACCAATCACTTTAAATCTGTGGATAAGGTCATACTCATTTTTATCCAACTGCTTTGTGGTGAACCACTAGTTTTCCTCTACTATTTGTTTATCTTATTTCTGGTTTCCAGGATATAAGCACATACAGACTCCCATTTCATCACTGAACAGGACTAAGACCCCATTTGGACAAACTGGGGCTGTTTTCTCTTGGAATGGCTGAGGCTGAGGGGAGCCCTGATGGAAGTTTAGAAAATGATGAGAGGCATAGCTGGAGTAGACAGTTGGAATCTTTTTCCCAGGAACAAAATGTCTAACACTAGAGGGCATGCATTTAAGGTGAGTGGGGGGAAAGTTCAAAGGAGATGTGTGGGGCAAGTTTATTTACACAGAGAATGGTGGGTGCCCGGCATGTGCTGCCAGGGATGGTGGTGGAAGCAGGTACGACAGAGGAGCTTAAGAGGCTCTTGGACAGGCACATGAATATGCAGAGAATGAAGGATATGGATCTTGTGATCAAGTAATTAAGTGAAAATTGGCTTAATTAGTTCAGCACAACATCATGGGCCAAAGGGTCTGTTCCTGTGCTGTGCTGTTCTATGCTCTATTTCAATGGGGCCACTGACTCTGACTAAAAATCTACTTGCATGTACAACTTATTTTAATTTAGTTTATTTCATCTTAATATTCTTAATTAATTTCTAATACTTTACACGGTTTTTAATTAATCAAAGGCATTTATATATAGTTAAAAATGCCTGTGACAGCAGCAAGTTATCAAAAAATTTTCAGAGGATTCCAGGGATGAGGCATCAGGATTCACTGCCTGAAGCCTATTTGTTGCTTCTGACCTGACCTGCTCTGCATTGTGGGGTGATTTTTGGATATTTAAGATAAGATTTCTTTATTAGTCACATGTACATCGAAATACACAGTGAAATGCATCTTTTGCATAGAGTTTTCTGGGGCAGCCCGCAAGTGTTGCCACTCTTCCGGCACCAACATTTCATGCCCATGACTTCCTAACCAGTACCTCTTTGGAATGTGGGAGGAAACCGGAGCATCCAGAGGAAATCCACCGGAAGAACGTACAAACTCCTTACAGACAGCGGCCGGCATCAAACCCAGCTTTCTGGCACTGTAATTGGGATCAATTAATCTGCCTCTCTGAATCTGGAATAGATTATGCTGTTGGGCAGGCAACCTGGATGGAAAATCCAGCCAGCAAATCAGACCAGGACAATCCAGCTATATATCTTGCGGTTCTCAGTCCTTGGAACTGGGTTCTCTTGTTTCACATTATTTAGACCTTTAATGATTTTCAATAAGCATCAAATCATCCCTCAACATTTTTCTGGTTTAAGGAGAAACTTCCCAATTTCTCCTATCTATGCATGAAACAGAAGTTGCTCATCCTGAGGCCAAACTAATCAATCTTTTCTTCTCCCACCTGTGCTACCTACTTCCCTCTTCTATATGTAAACAGTACCTTTTAGTGGCTTCATCCTTCGTACAAGCTTCTTACCTTCCTCCTTCTGATCAAGCACCAAGTTTAATAACACAGTATCCTTGGAGTTGAGGTAGTCAGAAAACTATTGTATATTAGGTTTGCCATAGTTCTTGTCACTGCTTTAGGTCAGGATTGCAAGATGTAGATTAATGTATGAGGATGTTGTTTGATTTTTAAATAATCTTTGCTGTTGAACCAGATGGCAATCAGTTCCTACAGCGCAATGGAGAAAAGTTAATAGTCCCACATTTTATTGAAGCGGTGAATTTGCTGATGATGCAGCTTTTGCCGCAGAGATTTAAACTCTTTCCACATCACTAACCATTCCCCCAGATTGGGAGAAGGGACACTATTGTGTGACAGCCATTACTATTGCAATTTTCTGCAAAGCATCATATTTCAGGTCTTGAACAACGTAAAGGGAAAATGTGAACAACAAGCAACCTTCTTTGTGAAAAGTAGTACTACCCACACACAATTTAAAATCTGCCATTTTCTAACAGTAGGGAATCAGGTGCTGAGCAGCTGTGAAAAACATATAAGGTTGTGATTATCTTATTATCCACTTTTGTCACATTATCTCATTAGTAGCACAGATAAGATAAGTGATGTTTTTCTGTCAGGAAATAGGAAACAATATGCCACCGATTTCCCATCACACATCAGCACTGTTGCAAATGATGGTTTTCTACTCATAATTTTAAGTGAAGACTGCTCAGCCAGGAATGATTGTGTTGTGGGAGTGAAATTACAACCTGTCAGACATTAGTGTAAGAGACTCCATTAACAGAGAAACAGACAGATGGATATATTGAAAGTCTGATTCTCACATTGCACTACAGGGAAATGGTTAAAAATAATGGCTCAACACACAGAGACGTTCTCTGGAGTTTGCTTGTGTAGTTTCCTTCTGAAAATGTAGTTCACAGCAACATTGTGCTGATTAGATATTGTTGGCCATAAGTATTATTGTATGACATGAGTAAAAATGCAAAAAACATGGATACTACAATTGTTCCCACTACCAAGAACAACAGAGTTGTTAAAATCATACATTTTTAAATGTGTAACTTTAACTATTTTGAATAGGGAATCGGCTACTGATTGATAATCAGAGTACATAGAAAAATGAAAATAATACATGTCAGGAACACTTTGGCACTATTCTCATTTTGGAAACAGCAATATAATTCAAGGCCTGATGCTGTGAGGTTTCTATCCTAATGTATGAATTCTTAATGCTCTCCTCTGAACTTTCACCCCTTGCAATTTTAAGGTGGACATAAAATTGATGGTTTAATGCGTCCACTATAATAGCAGAAGGGAATTGTTGAACTGATAATTTTTAAAGCTTGTTGCGGTTATGGAGGAACGTTGCTCGAGTGGTATCAGAGA
>JAUZTB010000118.1:56933631-56944267 GCA_034780895.1 Rhynchobatus australiae | reverse complement strand
ACATCTGGGTTCACTGCACTTGCATCATACTGTATAATCTCACAGGCAATTTACCCAAAATTCTGTTGAGAATAATGGGCATAACTAATGTTAAATTCTCAATAACGCTGCATTACACAACAGGAAGAGAGTTTAGGAAACCAGAATGTAATGATCATTTCTCAGGTTCCAACTGTGCTAACAAAAAATTCTAAACGTACAGTCAGTTTCAACAGTGTTTCAAAATAAATGTCTTATTTTTCTTACATTTTAAACTACAGTGGGTGCACAGCTGTGCAGTAACAAATAAAACACCCTATTAATCACATGTAATGCATTTAGAGGACATATGCAGAAAACTGCACATTTTGACAGCACCACCAAATTCTAATAATATTCCAGCCCCTCATCCCTTCCTATTATTTATTACTTCAAAAGTTCACAAAAATAAATCCTAGAAGACACCACGACTCAGATTTGTCCTTTCACAATTGTAAGTCATTTATTTCCCACTGCTAAAATATAATTCATAATGCATGAATATTTTTATTACCCAATTTAACAAGATCATAGAATGGTTACAGCATGGAAGAAGGCCATTAAGTCTGTCTAGTCCATGCAGCTCAATGTAAAAGGAATCTGGTTTATTGCAATCCAACGCCCTGGAAATTCCTTTCTTTCAGATACTGTACTAATCCAGCTCCATTTCAAGTGTTGCTACTGAATCGGCTTCTACTAACTTCCCGGCGGTGCACTCTAAACACTAAGCAATTGCTCCATGAAGAACTTTCTTTATGTCTCTGTTCATAAATTGAAGGATCCCATCTGCTTTTTTTTAAACCATTTTTTCAATCTCAACGAACTGGGCACATCCCTGTTTTGTATCCTTTTTAGAAATGTGTCCTCTGATTTCAGAATCAAAATTATCATCACTGACATACGTTGTAAAATAGGTTGTTTTGCGGCTGCAGTATAGTGCAAGACATAAAAATTGCTGTTGAAGTTATGAATAAATAAATAAATAAAACAGTGCAAGAGAGGAATAACAAGGTAGGGTTCATGGCCCGTTCAGAAATCTGATGGTGGAGGGGAAGAAACTGTTCCTGAAACATTAAATGTGGGTCTTCAGGCTCCTGTACCTCCTCCCTGATGGCATTTATTTAAAAAACCTTTTTTTATTTTTGCTACCAAAATGTGGCACTTCTCCTTCCTCAATATTAAATCTCATCTGCCACCTATCCACTCATTCCATCAACTGGTATCTTTCCTTCAAGTCCATTACTGTCCTTGTCACAGTTAACTACATCTTCAAGTTTTGACCCACGTCGTGTATACGTACCCAAGTGCGAGTCATTAATAACATTAAGAAAAGCACAATCATAATTGGGCTCTGTGGAACTCTATTGTACAGTTTCCACTATTCCAAAAAACAGCCTTTTACTATCATTTCCTGTTACCAGTCAGTTTGCTATCCATATTGCTACAGCCCCTTTTATTCCTATGAGCATCAATCTTGATGATAAACTTAATAAGTGACATTTTAGCAATCACCTTTAGAGTCCATAAATAGCTCATCAATTGCATCTCCCTCATTGACCACCTTTGTTACATCATGAAAAATCTATCAAGTTAGTTAGAGACGATTTCCATTAAACAAATCCATACTAGATTTCAAATGAATCCACCTTTGTCCTGGTGACAGCTGCCTGAACCTGTTTGTTGTTCATCAAGTTAAAGTAACTGGCCTATAATTCATTCCAACGCCCTTTTTAAAACAAAAGCTGCAACCTCTGTGCATTTCCAGCCCGAAGGCAGCACCCTTGAATGTGTAGATGTTTGGAAGAATAAAACCAGATTCTCTGCACTTTTCTCCCTTACTTCACTCAGCCACCAAGAAACAAATCCCAGTCACCTAGGTGCCACTAACTTTTCTAATATCTCCATTTTATAAATGTTTATCCATTCAGAATCGCAACTACATATTCCTTTGCATAAATTCCAACAGTGTCTTCAATCCCAACACAGAGGTGGAATAAAATTTCTTATTTCGATGGTTTTGTACTTGGATTGAATCAGGAAATAATGAATAGAATATAAAGCACAGAACAATACAACACAGAAACATTCCCTTCAGCTTCCCTGTGCCTGTGTTGACCATGAGGACAAGCTAACTAATTTCATCTGACTGCACATGGTCCATACACCTCTATTCCCTGTCTGTAAGTGTCTGAGTAAATGCCTCTTAAACAAGGCTATTGTATCCAGTTCTACCACCTTGCCTGACAGCACCTTCCAGAAACCCATGACTCTTGTGCAAAAAGAAACTTGCCTCAAAAATCCCCTTTAAACTTTCCCCTTCTCACCTTAAACCCATGCCCTCTAGTATTTGAGATGTCCACCCTGGGAAAAAGACTATCTACCCTATGCCTCTCATAAGTTTATATACCTCTATCAGGTTTATAAACTCATTAGAGGCATGGGGTAGAGGGCTTGTGCCTCTCAGCCTCCATCGAGTTGGTCCAACCTCTCCTTGTAGTCATATACTCCAGTTCAAGCAACATTTTGTACCCTGTCCAAAGCCTCCATATCCTGATTATAGTCTGGCAACTAGAACTGCACATAATACTCCAAACGTGGCCTAACCAAAGTTTTATGCAACTGCAATATGACTTGTCAACTTTTATACTAAATGCCTCAACCAATGAAGGCAAGCATGCAATATGCCTTCTTTACCACTCTAGCCACTTGTGTTGCCACTTTCAGGGAGCTGGGAACTTGCACCCTACATTATGTGTTTTCCAACTACAAACAGATGCAGTTCAAGAAAAGTCACAATCCCATGAAAGTAAATTCCAAAATATTCTAGTTTGTTTTAAAGGGGAAGCAAAGCCTAGAGTAGAAAATATCTGCCATCTCCGGTGATGAGAAGAACTGCCTCCAAAAGGCCCACTGACCTCAGTAGGAGCAGATATTTCACAGAACAAGGTAGCCAATCTGAAACTGCTCAATCCCAAGAATCCTCTTGTGCATGCTGTGGATTTTGGCCGCCGAGTGTTTTCCCAGGTTATTGCGGCTGCAGATGAGCTGCCAGATAGAGCTGAAGTTCCAGCCTACATCAAGATACATGTGGCCAGGGGGCAGATTTTGTAAGGAAGCCTTTTCACATTTGCTTCAAATCCACCTCAAAAGTAACACATTGAAAATTTGGTCCATTTGTTGACACATGCATAAAATTAGTTTTGGCGAGAGATTGCTACAGATCCTACTCAGCACTTGTCCAAAACAAAAAGGACATGAAACATGAAATATTGTTTTTGTTCTGCAGATAATTTCTAAAAAGGTATTAACTTAGATTTAATAGGTTATAAAATAGTTTAATGCAAAAGGAGACGACCTCTGATTGCGAGGGATAGTTGCTAACAATCATTTAAAATTGATGAAAAAGCACTAAGAGAAATGTTAAAGCAGGGATACAGAAAAACTATCACAAATGCATGTTTTGCAATTAGATTTCAATGAAAGTTGAAACATTGTAGGGCTGGGATGGGGGGGTGAAGTAGAAAGAGGAGGAAATAGGAGAAGAGGAAATTACTTCACCAAATCAAAAACTTCCCTTCTGGTTCCTCATTGCACCTGATGCACTCATGCATACAGATGTCCATACATGCATAGTAGCATCCAATGGTATGCACTTCTGAACATTGCTTCTGCAATATTCATTCCCATGGGCCACTTATGCAGTTGCAGGGCTTCACAATGGCTGAGAGGCTAGTTCCAATGTAACTTAAAGGGGGACATGCACCACAGAGTCCACTGCTGGTAACCCAACTCAGGTTAGTCCGGTTTGTATAAGCAATGTACTTATCCAGTTGTCCTTGGGCCCCACTATGCATCAGAAGTGACCTCATCTACCCTACTAACTCCTGCCTATCAAATGCACCCCGCCCCCACCGCCAAACAAAGATCTGCTGACACAACCTGAAGTCACTGACCCAAAATCTCCAACCACTGATCACTCCTCAAACCCAGATCATCAAACTCTATTCGACAACCAATCACTAAGCGCGGCAACTGTCACTCTGCCTCTTCTGCCCAACAATCAGCCCTGACCCACTCTTGTATTCTCCACACTCCTCCATCCTGAGCTTCTCTCTCTGATGGCAGAGCTGGTGGAGGAAAGTTCTTTGTGTACAGAGCCTGTTCACTATACCTGTTCAGTAAAGACACTGGGTCCCCGTGCTGAGTTTCCCGATCGTGAAACCATGAACAAGATCTTTGTGAGCCTGCCACAAACTGACTGTTTAAAGCCAACCAATTTCTTAATTGGATTGTTTTTACATATAACAGAGGAAAAAATTAAAAGTGTTTGAAGCACGTAATGCTATGTGAAAACATAGTAATGGGACTAGTTTAATGTGCTCTCGTAAAGGGTAGGTACTGATGCATTTGGCAGAATGGCCTCCTTTGAAGCAGTACATTTCTTAATTAAATTGGCAGTCTCAGAGAAACCACACCATGACTAGTGTAAGAAATGTTCCACTGGTGCATTGAGGATGCTGCTCTGAGGATGGGGTAAACTGAGCTTTACTTTATCCCTAGCTGCAGAGATGTTTGCTTAAGACCACAAACTTGAGTGCCCAGACCAACTAATTGCCCTTTCCCTAATCCAACATCAATGAGCTTAATTAACAAAAACAAAGCAAAAGAGGATGACACTACACTGCGATGCAAGTAGTTCCTTCCTGTTATGAAGTAACCAAGTGCACTGAAGAGAGGCAGACTAGCTTATAGGGTGCCATCAGCAGGAAGTCAATTTCTTTCACACGTCTATGAATATTGTAATGATTATTATACATCCATTGCAAGAGCATCTTTGAACAAAGTGCTCTTCCCTGACTTTTCCACTTCTTTTCATACATGTAGGTTGCTCAATGATACACGTCCATCTAGATCATCACATCTGAAATAAATGAAAACACAATTCAGAGATTGTAGAAAACCACACACTTCCTTTGTGGTTTGAAATGCATTGAAATTGTTAATTAACTTTGTTAACCTGCACTCAGAGTAACACGTAGACCAGGCATCAATTCCTAGCAGGTCTGAAGACTCAGGGGGCGCCATCCAGCAGTTTGATTCAGAAAATAACAACGTTAACAACATTTAAAAGGCACCTAGACAGACACATAAATAAGAAGGGAATGGAGGGTTACAGACCATGTTCAGATACATGGGAATAGTTTAAATTGGCATCATGGTAGATACAGACATTGTGGGCTGAAGGGCCTTTTCCTCTGCTATGCTGAACTGCTCTGTGGTCTATATTCTAAAGCTTAGGCTGATAACCTAGTGTTGTACTGAGGGAGTACAGCACCGTCAGAGATGCAGTTTTTCAGATCAGACCTTAAAACAAGGTCCCATCCGCTCTCTAAGGTGGATATAAAAGATCACATGGGATTATTTCAGAAGATCCCAAACCACATTCATCCAATGTTGATATTTCCAAATGCATTGTTTCCCTAGGTTTGTCTCTCTGCTTTGCCTTTTCTACTTTTTGATGTTTATTCAATACTTCACTATTAGTAATGTTCTTAATGCAGTCAAATATTGTCAGAAGGCAAATTAAATAAATCCGCATACATCTGCAGTAAAGAATGGTGTCTGCAGGATCAAGTAACAATGCCAATACAAGG
Organism: Rhynchobatus australiae; assembly: GCA_034780895.1. Lineage (NCBI taxonomy): Eukaryota > Metazoa > Chordata > Chondrichthyes > Rhinopristiformes > Rhynchobatidae > Rhynchobatus > Rhynchobatus australiae. Next base: position 56,938,595 of record JAUZTB010000118.1, on the reverse strand, counting down.
AGGAAAACTGATGAACAACACCAAAACAGATAATCTGGTCAATATCATTGCTGTTTGTGGAAACTTGTGCACACAAGTTGACTGTCATGTTTCCTATGTCACACCAGTGACTGTACTTTCAAAGTACTTCAGTGGCTATAAGGTACTTTGCAGCAACTTGTTCTACATAACCAGTTTTTTGCATAGAATTTGTGCTGACAAATGCTGGGACATTAAAGATAATTGGACTCATAAAACAGTTTAGTTTTTACAACTCTTACAGGGAATGGAGAAAGCAGAAGCCAAAAATAAGTAAAATATTCTTGGCTTTGAAAACAAAAGAAACCAAAGCCCATTCAGTCCATTGAGCCTGCTCCGTCATTCAACTTGGCTAATTTTCTGCCTCAACACCATTTTTCTACAGTATCCCCATATCTCTTAATTCCCTTAATATCAAACAATAGATAAATCTCTGTTCTAAATGCAATCAATGGCTGAGGCACACAATTCCAAACGTTCACATCCTGGAAAGTGTAAGAATTTCACCTCATTTCAATCCCAAAAGGCCATCTCTTATTTTGAGGTGGTGACCCCCTAGTTCCAGAGTCCCTGGTTCAAGTATCCCACTCCTTTTTGGCTTATTTTATCACAGCAACACAATTACAGAAAATGTTTATATGCTTTGAAAATAAAAGCAATAACTTCGGAAACAGCAACCAGAAAATGGAAAATAGAGAAAACCAAACAAGTTATAAGCCAGAGTATTACTCAAAAGGTGTTAAATGTTTGCAATGATCCATCAGCAAATACTAAGCTACTAACAGGTTTAAAATATAAATGGATGACTAAAATTGGTAGCAGCCTGATCAATGTCACTTAGTTGAAAATCTTCCTTTCAGCATTGATGTGTGCCATATTCTTTTGTTAATATAATAAATGGAACATTAAGCAGCTGAATCTACTGTACTGCAGTGCACAGCAAGAGTGCTCAAGAGGTTGAGGGAGACAAGCAAGTACCTCAATTAGCAAAAGAAAAAGTAGATGAAAACACCTCCTTAATAAATCTTCAGAACCAATTACAAAACCAAGGCAATTCATATTTCAGTGACTAGCCTTTTTATAATGAAGAAAGCATGCACAATCAGTCAAATGTTCTATAATGCTCTAGTAGTAAATGCAAATAGTATGTTCTTACAATACTGAGGTCCAAGTTGTGCATGTTCAAGTACTTTGTACACACTCTTCTTAGATAGGAGTTGCGCAGTACATTTTACCTAAACATTCCCTGGATGTTGCTTGTAAAGAACTGTTATCTCTGTTTTTAGACTGTCCTATGGTTTGGAATACTCTGCTCAATAAAGTGAAAGCATTCAGGAACAACAGAAGATAGGATCTGAAGGGACTTCAGTCTCCCTCGAATAGTTATATAATCACCTTTTGCTCTAAACACCTCGTTAAGATGCCAGTTTTGAGAATCCACGGAACAAAAGAGGAAATGCTCCTTTCCGGAAATACAGTGCCAATAAGTGGCACACCAGGGTAGGCCTGATTTGTTATATTGTAATTTACCCAAAAAGCCATTGGATAGTGTACATTAAAAGCTCTTATGGACAATGACCTGATCTACTGCCTGTTTCCTGTTTTTTGGCTGACAATTTCTGGATTGGCAAAGACATTTTTCAAAGTGCTCTCATAAGAACAAACAGCTGCTGGACACAAAGAGAATCTTGTTCCAACACTTCTGAAAGTTCCAGTTTATGCTGCAATCAAACTGAAATTGCTTAGCAAAGGAGCAGAGGACAGCAGACCAAAGCCATACAGTCGTTTGTAAAGGGATACTGTTCTACAATCCAGTTTCACTCCAGGCAGTTCAAAAATAAATCACATTTACCCAAGTAATCCATGAAACAGTACAGACATTGGAATCTATTTTCTACAGATTTGTGTTCTCTCTCATTTAACCCAATTCACATCTTATGCTTTTCTATCAGAAACCTATAGAGGGCCAAGCCTGTAAGGGTGTGAAAATGAGGAAAATTGGATAAATGGCAAACATAGGTTGGCATCATGCAATTTTCATTTAATTCTAGTTACAGACACAAAAGATTTCATAAAATTGTTACCAGAGGAGATGCATCTCCATCACAAAAGCAGAATAAATGAGTCCATAAGATTGCACATTTAACAGGTTTCCCTGGAAAGAGATCAGTCTACGGAATAGCTTTTAGTCTTTCCTTCATCTCTATCTTTCAACCTCCATCATAAATAAAACAATAGAGAAAAATGTAAATATCAGATTTCCCCAGGATTACTAAAACTGTATTTTCATACCATCTTAAGACTTTACTTGGACATCTGATCAGTAAGAGAGATAATTACAAGTGCGACTACGAACTTACAAGTGCGACCATGAACTAACTCGGGGGGGTTATACTGCACAGTCGTGTCAGAAGAAAGAAATAACTCTCATGGAAAAGAGGGCTGGGATCTTTGTACAATGGAGTTGAGGCTCAATGATTGAAGTAAATCTCAAGCATCAAATTATAATCAGGGCTTCCTGATACTAATCAGTATCTCTGAGAAATTCACCAATGATGTACAAAATTCCAAAGCAGACAAGAATCAGTTGAACAGTCCACTCCATGGGAAATTATGTCATCACAGATCTGACTCTTTCAGCACAGTGCAGAAAGTTAGAAAAGAGATTTCAACCAGGTTCTACACATCCTGAGAATACATGTTCTGGTCAAGAGATGTCCAAAATTGAAAGGTGCATCATTACCCCCAATAGTTGACTACATAGAACAGTACAGCACAGGAACAGGCCCTTCGGCCCACAATGTTCTGCTGAGCCAATTACATTAGTAATCAAATGCCCAACTAAATCAATGCCTTCTGCCGACACAATGTCCATATGCCTCCATTTTCCTCACATTCACATGTGTATCTAAGAGCTTCTCGAATACCCCCATCCCCAGGCAGCACATTCCAAGCAACAACCACTCTGTGTAAAATACTTGCCCTGCATATCTCCTTTGAACTTACCCCCTCTCACCTTAAATGCATGCCCTCTAGTATTAGACATTTCAACCCTGGGAAAAGATACTGGCTGCCTACTCTATCTATGCCTCTCATAATCTTATAACCCTTGACCAGATCTCCCTTCAGCCTCCGCTGCTCCAGAGAGAACAACCCAAGTTTGTTCAACCTCTCCTCATAGCACATGCCCTCTAATTCGGGCAACATCCTTGTAAACACTCTTCTGCACCCCCTCCAAAACCTCAACATCCTTCCTATAATGGGGCGACCAGAACTGAATGCAATACTCCAGTTGCGGCCTAACTAAAGTTTTATAAAGCTGCAGCATAACTTCTTGATTCTTGAACAGTGCCTTGGCTAATGAAGGCAAGCATGCCAAATGCCTTCTTTACCACCCTATCACCTGTGCAGCCACTTTCAGGGAGCTAAGGACTTGGACCCCAAGATCCCTCTGCTCATCAACACTGTTAAGCGTCTTGTCATTAACAGTGTACTCTCTCCTTACATTTGATCTCCCACGGTGCACCACTTCACACTTGGCCGGGTTGAACGCCATCAGCCATTTTTCCACCCATATCTGCAACTGATCTATATCCCACTGTATCCTTTGCCAGTCTTCTATGCTATCCACAACACCACCAATCTTCATATCATCTGCAAGTTTACTAATCCACCAGGGACATTTTAATCCAGGTCATTTATATACATCATAAACAGCAGAGGTCCCGGTATGGATCCCTGAGAAACACCACTAGACATAGACCTCCAGCTAAAATAAGTCCCATCAACCATTACAAGCCAGTTCTGAATCCAAATGGCCAGTTCACCATGGATCCCAGGCATCTTCATCTTCTGGATGAGCATCCCATGAGGTACCTTGTCAAAAGCCTTAATAAAAGCCATGGAAACAACATCCACAGCTCTACTCTCACCAATCACCCTCATCACCTTGTCAAAAAACTCAATCAAGTTAGTAAGGCATGACTTGCGCCACACAAAGCCATGCTGACTGTCGCGGGTTAGACTATGGTTTTCCAAATGCTCATAAATCCTATCCCCAAGAATCCTCTCCAGTAACTTCCCTACCATGGATGTGAGACTCACTGGTCTATAGTTTCCAGGTTCATCCATTTTCCTTCTTGAATAATGGAACAACATTAGCCACTTGCCAGTCCTCCAGGACCTTGCCTGTGGCTAGAGAGGACACGAAGATATTGGTCAAAGCCCCAGCAATCTCATCTCTTGCCTCCCTCAATAACCTGGGGTATATCCCATCAGGCCCTGGGGACTTATCTACCTTAATCTTCTTTAAGAGACCCAACACTGCCTCCTCCTTCATCTCAAAATGCCCTAGCATATCAGAATGCCCGGCCCCGATCTCCCTATCCTCCATGTCCTTCTCCTTGGAAAATACTGATGCAAAGTACTCATTAAGGACCTCACCCACATCCTCCACTTCCAAGCACGTTTCCCCCTTTATCCTTGAGTGGTCCTACCCTCTCCCTCCTGCTCTTGATTTATGTAGTTGTAACAATTCTGTTAGTTAACTTACAAGGTGTATAGGAGATGTTTCAGATAATTTATCTTGAGCAAATCATCCAAACAGGGTAAGGAATTCATTGCTTTCATACATTCCTACCCCAAGGAGAGATTGGAGCATAACCTTCTGCTCCAAGTAATTTGATGCAACTTACATGGTAACTATTTTTTTTCTTACATTTGAACCCCCTCCAGCATCAATGCTAAAGGTATTTGTCAATCAAGATATGTCTTCCTCATGACAAATATTGTTTGGTTATAGCTGAATAATTTACCCCAATTTATTAACATTTAGTTAGTTACTGATTTTGTTGAAAGAACTACTCAAAGCAAGAACCTTTCCCTTCCAGTTACTGCTGCTGTGTACATCACTTTAAATTAATTTCATAAATTTATGTGTGTATGCA
>JAUZTB010000118.1:56916079-56927604 GCA_034780895.1 Rhynchobatus australiae | reverse complement strand
GGGGATGAACAAGGATGGGTAGAGTGCAGTGGGAGGAGTGTGAGTGAGTGATGATGGATGCAATGGATGAGAGCTGGTTGGTATAGAGGAGGATGGACAAGAACGACTGGAATGGATGAGATTGGATCTATGTGCATAGAAATGTTTGGGTGGGTGCTAGCTGGCTTGGATGGGTGGTGTAGGATACGGTGGGTGCAGTGAATGAAGAGGGAGAGATTGAATGGTAGCTGGTTTGCATGGATGAAGAGGGATGAGATGGGATGGGTGAAAGCTGGTATTTGGAATGGGTAAGGATGCACCAATATGGATGAGGATGGTGGGTAAAAGCCTGACGGGGTGGGAGGAAGGTGTGGGTCAGCAGGCACCCCCGCGCTGCTCTCACCTCATACGACCAGACGCACTGGGTGCCGCCGAACCTCCGCACGCACCTGCCGAGCTCCACGTCCTCATGGCTGGTGTACATCTGGCGCAGGCACTCGCCCAGGTGCGGCACCATGCGGCGCAGCACCTCCCGGCTGAAGATCATGCCGGGACCGCCCATGCAGAAGTTCTCGCCGGGCTCGAGGGCCAGCTTGCCCAGCTCCTGGCTGGTGCCCAGGCCGGTCTGCCCCAGGTAGAGCGGCTGGCTGCTGTTCAGCGAGCGCAGCAGCTCCTCCAGCCGGCCGCCCTTGATGTAAACGTCGTCGTCGGCGCGCATGAACCACTCGTAACGCTCCAGGTAAAGGTCGTGCATGTACTTGAGCATCATGAAGGACTTCTTCTGCGGCGGGTACGAGTCGTCCACCCCGGCCAGCGACACCAGCGGGATGGGCAGGGGCAGGGGCAACTGGTCGGAGCCCTCGCTGGAGAAGAACTCCACCTTGCCCGGGATGGACGGCACCCAGGTGCGGTAGGCGGCCACCGCCCGCGAGTCCAGGTACTTTTTGGCTGTCATCACCCCGACGTAGAGGAACCGCTTGTCGCTCGCCCCTCGCCCTCCCTCCGCCTCCTCTTCCTCGTCCTCCCCCTCCTCCTCTGCCTCCTCCCGCTGCCGCAGTTTGCTGAGCAGCACCGTGTCCTTGTGCCAGCCCAGGCTCCTGCTATTGCTGTTGCTGGCGCCCGCCGCTGCCTCCCTCCCGATCCCGGCTCTGCTCAGCAACGAATGGCAGATGTTGGAGATCCTTTTGTTCTTGCCGTTGATCTCCACCACCCTGGGCACGATGAGCCACGAAGCGGCGGTGAAACCCAGCACCAGTCCCAGCACCACGCTCATCCATGGTCTGCGAGACCTTACAGCCATATCCCTGCAGGAGAGGGGTCTCCCACCTGTCCTCACACACACCGGATGGCCAGTAATCTACCCCACCATAGCAAAGTGCAGAGTCTTTGTTTAAATGTCCATTTTAAAACTGTTTAAATAAAGAGAGCAAAATTCATATTTCTTTGTGGAAAAAAAGAAAGGTTCTTTCCTCTGCCCAGGGCCACCAACTCAACTCAAGTCTGGCTCCTTTTCTTCCAAGTTGTCACAACCTGAAGGAAGTTCTTGCGTTTCATTGCAGGCGGTTCCTTTTCCGTTTCTTGGAGAGATTCACGCATTTTGTTTGACTTTTCTTTTTGTGCATTTTTCCCCTTTTCAAACAATATATTTTTTAAAAAGCACATACACACACACACACACACACAAGGTGGGGGGGGTGGAGTTGACGGTAAGAAATGAAAACGTTGTCAGGGCTGGCTTCTCAGCAAGCCTCCAACTCCTGGAGTGCAAGAGCACATTTCAAGTGTGTGTGGCACTCCCACTCTCTCCCCTCTCTCTCCTCCTCCTCCTCCTCTCCTCCACTCTCTCCGGTTCGCCATCTTGTTTACATTTGACGTCAGGGCAAATAACTTTTTCTTCCTTTTCTCTTCTCCCTCTCTCTCTCTCTATTTCCCAGTCTTTCAGCTTCAGCTCCGGCTTTCCTTCATTAACATTAATACCGCCCTCACAAAGCGCAGCGAGCGCAGCAGCTGAGAGGAAGGAACCGAGGGCTTCCCTTCGGATTGACAGCCCCGCTGGCCAGTCACAACGGGGCTGGAGCACAGGCTGCAAAGTGTTTCGTCGGCTCCGGGGTTTGACCGGTCCAATCAATGGAGGAGGAGGGACGGGACATCCGCCCCCTTGAGCTGCGTCTTAGCTTTGGTGGTGTGAAATGCTGGAGGAGGAGCTGAAGGCAGACTTTGTTTGACACTGATGGCTTGCGGCTGCTGCTAAACGAGGCAGAAGAAAGCTTGCCGAGACTCCTGCAATAAGCAGGCTGAGTGCTGCGAAGTATAGATGTAATTTCTTTAATTAAATATCAGTAATCCCCTTAACACAGCAAAGAATGAGGAATGCCCCCCCCATGAGATGTATTAAAATATTTTGCATTTAAAGCCTATTTATTTTTCTAAAAGGCAGCCAAGAACACAATAATGACTAGCCTGGGATTAAGGATGCGGAATGAAGTGAGCAAGTTTAAACATAACACATCAATAAAAGTGACACCAAGCTCTCAAGAAAGACGGTAGTTGGGTTAGAAATATTGGAAATAGCAGTTCGAATACAGTTTTACTTTTTTATCCAAATGAACATTTGTTTTATACTCAGTGACATTTATGTTTCTAAGGTAAACATTTAACTGACTGCATTTCAATGAATGTATGTGCATGGGCGTTCAGCTCTAAAGTTAAGCTTCAGTAAAGTGTAAATTCTACAGGAATCTCATTTTCTGCAATAAGCTGTGAGGCAAGCTTGCCCTTGTTGTTTGTGGATTTATTGCAGCAGGATAAAGTGAAACTCTTCTCTGAAGAAGTGACACAACTGAACAGAGAAATGGCCTATCCTGACTCGCCAGGTTCACATGTTTGCAAATACAAGCACAATGTAATTGCTACAGGTTCAAATTTCCTTGCCTTTTAATCCTATATAGCAGTTTGATCAAAGCTGAAAGGGCCTAAGATCAAAGACACACATTTCTTTTCCACCATTCTAACAGACTTCACACCATCCCTGAAATGAAAACATGTGGCACTCCAAGAGGACTAAACACCAACAAATTCCCTTGCACAGAAGAGTTTTAAAAGGGATAGCTTCACAGGCATTGAATTGCCAAAGCATAGTCAGCCATGGACCAAGGACTGATAATGAAATTAATATAGATAGGTGTTTAGTATGGATGTGATGGGCTGAAGGGTTTGTTTCTTTGCTTTATGGATGTATAGATCTGATCTTCCAACATGGGTTGATTCTGGAGCAATCCTAGTGGACTGAAATGTAGTAAGTGCCATAAAGCTTTTCAAGAAAGAAGGACATGAAAAAAGAAGAGGATTGTTAGATTGGGATCATTGTTGGGAAAATGCTGGAATAAAGGCACTTAGAAAATTTTGTAATGAAACAGGATGAATACTGTTTTATGTAAAGTCTGTCAAATCAGAGTTATTTTGGGATGTATTGTAGATAAAAGGCCACCAGTAGTATTTCTAGATTCTCAAAAGGTATTTAACAAGGTGCCATACTGAAATTATTCCAAAAAGTTAATGAGGTCAAGGAATGAATAGAGGACTTTAAGTGACATATAACAGAAGAAGTAAACAGAGCTTCTTACTAGCAGGGTGCCACAGGGATCAGTATTGGGCCTTAGATTACTTACAATCAATAACAACCAAAAGGATAGAGATCAATGTTTTCAAGTTGTTGGCAATACAAAGCTAGATGCAAAAGTGAGCTGCAAACAACTTGCAAAGAGATAAAGGCAGGTGAAGTGAGTGATAAACAAGAAATCATATGTGGGGAAGTGAGAGATCATTCATTTTGGTAGAGCAGAATATTTGTAAACACTAGTAAATGTTGGTATATAGGGGAAACTGAGTATGCCATTCATGAAAAATAGAAAGTTAACACAGGTATAGTAAGCAGTTGGGAAAGCAAATTGATTACTGGGAGGAGACAGAGTAGAAGACTGGATTTCCTCCTGTAATAATACAGAGCTTTGGTAAATCTATGTAAGGAGTTTTGGCCTCCATATCCAAGGAAGGATATGCTTGAGGATATATTTGCTTTAGATGTAGCAGAGAAAAATTCCCTGGATTAGAATTTTTTTTTTGAGGGGAGATTAAGTTGGCTGGATCTAAAGTAAGAGAGGTGATCTTAATAAAATAGTCAACATTCTGAGAGACATTGACAGTTGTTGAAGACATGTTTCCCATACCTTAAGAATTTAGAGCTAAGTTGGTAAACTAGGAATGGGGGTGTGGGTGGGGTGGGGAAGGAACAAGGAAACCATTTAGGAGAAATTTCTTCATTCAAAGAGTTCTGATTGTTTTTAAATTCTCCATTTCCTGAGGACTCAGAATGCTCAGGTGGTGAGTATATTCCAAACAGATATATAGATTTTGTTATAGCAGGCAAATCAATGGATATGGGAATAGGATAGGAAATTTGTGGTTGATTATAATGCTAATGTGCATTTTATATTTTGTGATATAAAATAATCATTAGTATGCGCTTATGTAGCCAATATTTATTCTGGAAAAAAATATTAATAGGAGTAGACTTAATACATTTGCAGTAATATAATGAGTCACTTAATAACAAATGTTCATTGCAATGCAAACATATGCAGAATTGCCAAGTGATAGTGTGCTCAGACTAATGAAATGCAGAAATGAAAAGTGTGGGAACCTAACAACAATAGAATTTGTGACAGCATGGACTAGGTTTTTAACCAAACAAATGTAAAGAATGAATAACCTGAATCTGTAAAGGAAGACATTGATTATGACATACAGCAGGCTCTGTTTTAGGAAACTCAGATGCAAAGTTGATTATCCTGTTATAATAAATAATGATGTCTCTTAAAAGACTACCTACAAATAATTGCTAGAACAACATTAGGGGTGGATATTTCCTAAAACTAATTATTGTGAACCCGCTGTATTTTTGGATTCTGGGACACTTGCTCACACACATTCTTCCAAACCCAAACAACCGAAAATGTGTAAAAATACTCAATGTATCCACCACAGCTAAATATTAAAAAAAAGTTACAAGTAATGGATGGTACTTGATGACAATTATATATGATCAATGTCTATTTTTTCCCCATATTTAATGCAATCTCCTGTTTGGCTGCAGTACTATATCTCAGAAAATTGATCTGAAATCATCATCTATTAAACTTGTACTCTGGCTGTGAAGTTTTGTCACAGATGAGTTTTTTTTAATATTAGAATACGGTCTGATTCAGTTGAAGTGATAAAACGGATCTGTATGAAATTCATAATTCTGTTATATTGTTGTACATGTTATTATAAAATCTTTGTGAGCTCATTAATGAGCATTCATTTAGAACGTAACACCCTACCTCCAGTGAAAAAGATGTAATTATTGTGGAGTTAACTTTTTAAAACCCATCCATGTATAATAGAATCCTCAATCTTGGAGATCATATTCAGAAGTGAAATGAAACAAAGGCTTGGCCTTGTTCTTCACAGGAAAGCAATTGATGATTCTTTTTTTAACCAAACAACTGAAACTTAGCTTAATATTACACGCCTACAGAACTATCAATTTCCTCTCAATACATGGTAATAAACAACTTTCTAACAGTCATGTGATCATCTTTAACTCTCTTTCCATTAATTCAATCAGCATATTGCCAACTATCCATGTTATATTTTAGCTAAATTACCATTTATGTAACAATGTATTAGTTAATATTGTTTATCATTTTTAATTGCTTTTAAATGTATGCTAAGGTGAAAGAAACACAAGAATTGGAAAGTGCATGAACTAAAATAATATCAATGCAGTTATGAATGTCAAACACAAAGGGGAGCATTTTAACACCCAAAAGGAGGAGGGTTTGAGTCTAGAGGGCAATGAAAATGTAAAATATCTCAAACCTGAGCCCAACCTGCTTCAAACATGCCTGCGTTGTGTTAGAAGATCAGCCACTCAGTTGATAGTTTTTGTGCTGCTCTTTATCTCAGGTTTTCTTTCTCTGTTCCAGCTTAAAAAAATAACTGTCGAGTTGACTAGGCCTTGAGAAACTGAGCTATGAACAAGAGAGCAGGTCTGCCACATGGAATGCATAAATTATTTTCCAGAACATTATTCTTAAGCCAGGAGATGCAGGAGTGAGTCTGGCCACTCCTCAAAGAAACCTCCTCGGCGATCCCCACCATCCAGTCACTTCACCCACAATTCAGTGTTCTCCATGTTCTTCATGAAACTATCCCCTTCTCCCCTGATATCTCTGGGTTGCTGCAAAGCTTCCTCCCTCACTCCAGTGCTTATGTCTCTCTGGGTCCCCACCTAGCCTGATCTTTCAGTGCCTTCCTCATGACCACCGTCAATCTCTCCCTCTCTGCATTTTTTTAAAAAATAAACTTTATTCATAATAAAAAGAAACTATATACAATAATAAAACAGTTCAAACCTTTACATTCGTGTACAGTTCCGTTCTTAGTGTTACTTCTTATATATAAAGACACAGCACCGATGCCACTCGTGTGGCTCCCTGGGGGGATACCCCAATCCCGTATTTACAATATTTGAGGGGCTTCCTCACCTGACCCCACCCCTCCCTCTCCTGTGGCAGAAGAACCCTAGACTGTCGTCCTTCCCTGCATTCCCTTACTGTGGCCTTATGCTCCAGGTCTGCCCACTCAACAGTCAGCTGGCTTCTCAACCTGGCTGCCAAGAATACACATTTCAGAAATGTTAATCAGGTCATGGTGTTGAATTCGCCGGTACTTGAACATCCCGCATCCCCCACATCCAGACTGCCCACCCTGCCTTCCTGTAAATATTGGGGCTGTAGGCTAGGCCTAAGGATTGGCAAGTGCAAATTTATTTAAATTAAATAACAATTTAAGGAAAACTGTCACTACAAGTTGCTTTAAGGTGGTGAAATGCACCTCAATGGTACAGCAGTTAATTTCCACAAAATACCCACTTCACAGCTTCGCCTCCCCCTGTGGCATGACATAAACACATGTCACTGCTAATGGAGGAGGCGGGGAGAATGACATGTACAACAATTGGGCTTGTGGCTCATTAAAGCTTGTAGGTAGAATTCTGGTTCTCAAATAGACATCATCAGTTGCACCTTTTCCATGATTCACACTGCAAGCCTAATCCTACAGTGAATAGATAAACCATTCTAATTTCTATTTCAATGATCAGTAAAACATTCTTTTTATGCCTTTTGACAGAGGTATAATGAGGAAATCTGTTTCACTGATTTGTTTATTAAACTTTTTTTTGGTTGTACAGATTTTTACTAATTTAGTGCAATGTGTACAACTTATCTTCAGGAAGATAAAGCTCACATCCAGCTATATCCTTACTGACACGAGCATAGTGTTAATTCACACAACTTGTGACCATTCTACAAGTGAAGAAATAATTTCCTTAATTTTCCTGCACTAAGAGGAAAAGTGACACAAATGCATATGCTGGAACCTGAGAAGGTTATATAAACTGTCACATAAAATGTCAAGTCACATCTTCATGCTTGTGATCAAGTATGTAATTAATCTACTTTGTGTCATTATTCCATACTTGAAAAAAATGGCCATTGAATTTTTATCACTTTGATGTAAAATCTTTACTGCCTTTCTGTTGCTTGATTCAGCCTTTATCAATTAAAATGGTCCCATATGTTCATGAGTACTGTAGAATTAGACTGTTTGTAGAAGAATTATTTTTGTTTAAAAAGACCAAATTCTCAGTGGTGTGTACACTGAGGCAGTCCAATGATCCCAGACTGATGAAATAAAAATGCCAAGCTGTAAGGTAAAATGCACGATGAAGTACCTCACTGAGGGTAATAATGCATCCTTCTTGTACACTTTGGTGAGAGATATTAAAAGATCCAACAACGTTTAAAGTAATTTTGAACATGGCAATAGCTGTTTGTAGTTTCACATCGTTTTTTTTGAGGTCGAAATTTTCTAGAAAAACAATTGCACCATCTAGTGCTTTAACAAATACTGCACAACTCAGCAGTTGAAAATATTGAATCCATTCTCTTCAGAAGCATATGAAAGTCATGCTGATTTGTTCAGAACGATAAGAAAGCTTGTCATTATTAATATCTGCATTATTTTTGGATTATAGATGGTTTTGCTGAGAGAATGGACTGTTTATTTCTATATCCCACATCCTGTTTCAAAATCCATAGTCAATAAAGCCAACTTTCCTTTTTATTTCATTTCAAATGACTTATGTCTGCAAAACCCTTTGCATTTGCAGATAGACTAGTGCTACAGCTTCCAAAGTTTATTACACCATTTGTTGCTTACTTCAAAAACAAACATCAGAGGAGGGGAGCTTAGGGCATTGGTCGGAGTAAATATAGAACATAACAACATAACAGCACAGTACAGACCCTTCGGCCCACGATGTTGCAATATGCAATTAGGGTTCAAGAATGAAGAAGGTCAGCCTGATGGATGAAGAGGTGGGCACCATGGATAAAGCATACAAGAGGGAAGGACAGGAATGAGAGAGAAATCTAATAAAAGTCCTCAGAGGAGAACCTACTTACAGGATGAAAAATGTCTCAGACTTCCCAACAGAGGACCAGTTAACTAACAACGAAGCGAACCTTAGTTCCCAGTGAAATCCTGCTTTGGTACACATGGACTATGCTGTTCTTAGGCCACTGTGTGTGCATGGAGGACATGGAGTGGGAGCAAAAGGTTACCCAAAACAAAAGCCTTCTATTCCATAGATATTTATTCAAATTTGGGAAGATTGTGCCCAGTAGACACTTCTCTGAACCTCCAAAAGAAACTCATGGACAATTCTGACTTCTTCAAATGGAAAAAAAATCACAGATCAATGCAGGTTAATTGGGACCAATTAATTTTTTTTTAAATACATAGCCTGAACACCCTCACCTATTCAGAAAACACAATCTCCTCTCACGATACTTTAATAGATTATCACATGGGAATTCCAACTTCCCCTTTACCCTTCTCTCTACTTTGTTCAATTATCCTCCCAGTCTCCAGTGTTCTTTGACTTCAACATAGCACATAGTCTTGAGCAAGAGGATGAATAGAACAGGCTGGTTAGCATTTCCTTCAGTATAGCAGCTCAAGAATTGAACTAACAGTTGTTTAAAATGGTTAAAAGATGTTGTAGGGCAGGTAGAGAGAATAAAGAACTATGGAACATAGCCTTAAAGTTAGAGCTAGGCAGTTCAGAGGTCATATCAGAAAGTACTTCATTATACAAAGGGTAAAGGACATCTTACCCTTTCCTCCAAAAGCTATTGATCCTAGGGTAATTCAAAAGTTTTAAAACTGAACTTGAAAGATTGTTGTCAGGAAGTGGTATTAAGTGGTACAGATAGAAGTGAGGAGATGGAGTTAAGGTGGAGATCTGATTGATGGACACGCATATTTTAGCGTTAAATTGGCAACTTCTCTACCTCCAGGGTATTTCAGGAAGTTGCACAAATTCAACGTAAGCTGATTTACTGTCAACTTTCCATCCTAATATGTAAAGAATTGCTTTCCTTCCATTTATCAGCTCTTGGTCAAGATACTTAACTAATTCTTGTTCATTTCAAAGAGTTACTCCAAATCCTGCTGCTGTAACTTGATACATCACCAGTCCATAATCAATGCAATAGTTGGTGCACTTAAGTTTGATTGTACAGTCCAACAACAATCCTGAATAAACACTTGTGGGTTCCAGATGAAATTTTGTGATTACTGGAAGGAATCAACAGCAGAATAATTAATTATTATTTTATTTATCAATAAGAACAGAGTCTTTCTATGGTTAAAGGCTGCAACCTTGGTATTTTTGTATATTTATTATACCTTTGATTCATGCATTGACTGGGATTGCTAGAGAGATTAAAGAACTAATCATAAAGAAGACTATTAACACACATGGATATGTTCCAGTGCCATAGAAGTCAATATTGTCATGATTCAAGACAAATATTTGTATTGCAGTCATAACAAAAGTTAGAAGAAAGTGAAGTAAACCATAAATAGAAAACAAACTCAGAAGTTGCATAATGGCAAGGCCAGAATTATTGACAAAGGGAATCTTACCATTAAAACAAAGTTGTTACACAGGGCAAAGAATGCAACTGCTAGAAATTATAATCAAGGTCAGGAAGTTGAACTAAATTTGATTCGTAAATATATTAATGCTTTTGTTTGAAAATCATGATTAATTACTACATAACAGAAGAGCACAGTGACACAATAGAAAACATGAAAGCATCTTCCCAATCTGCATGTCAAACTTTACTAGAACAGATCATGATTCAAATGAAGATTTCCTAATTTTGCTGACAACCAACATTTTAGAAAATTGAAGACAACCGGAGGAGCCTTTCTTCATCAAACTAAGAGAACTCTGGACAAAATAAAACAATTTCAGCACAAACATCTATGCTTGTGTAAATTTAATTAAGTGCATAATTCAATTGTGATTAACTCCACCTCTTTCATTTATGGCTTTTGGGCATACCTTCAAATGCAAGACTTCCTGGTATCCTAGATATTTCCTGAAGGCCAGTTAGGAAATTATTTCAGACCTCAGTTTATAGATCAAGGTCAAATACAGCAGTTCAGCTTCACAAGGGTAGGCTCAACAGCACCACATAGAGGGCTGACAGATGCACTCTGCAATGATCAATGAATATCCAAAATAAAAATTCTACCTCAAATTGTTCTTAACTTGTCAAAAGGGTGCTAAACATGCACAATGTGACCCATGTCTGTTTTCTAAACTACAATGACAACAACTTGATACCAAATATTGACTTATTCCAATCATCTTTCATCTCTTTTTTTTAAGTAGTGGGTATTAAGGCAGCTGATGGGATCAATGTGGGACCTGCAGACTCTGCCACAATTGGGGCAGAAGTTGCATCAAAAGAGATGGGGGCAAGTTTGGGAGGTGGTGCACTGCACTCCTTCTACTATTCACTGCTCACACAACTCAGGAACGCAATAGGAGCAGGAGTAGACCACTGCATCCTGAAGCTTGTCCCACCATTCAATATCATCCAAGGATATATCCAGGGTTATTACAGGAAGCAAGGGAAGAGATTGTTGTACCTTTGGCAATGGTCTTTGCATCCTCACTGGCCACAGGAGTAGTGCCAGATGATTAGAGGGTGGCAAATGTTGTTCCTTTGTTTAAGAAAGGGAGTAGGGATAACCCTGGGAATTACAGACCAATGAGTCTTACTTCAGTGGTGGGCAAGTTACTGGAGAAGATTCATAGAGACAGGATTTATGGGCATTTCGAGAAGCATAGGCTGATTAGGGACAGTCATTGTGGCTTTGTGAGGGGCACCTTGTGTCTCACAAGCCTGATTGAATTCTTTGAGGATGTGACAAAGCATATTGATGAAGGTAGAGCACTAGATGTGGTGTACATGGATTTTAGTAAGGTGTTTGATACGGTTCCTCATGGAAGGCTCATTCAGAAAGTCAGGAGGTATGGGATCCAGGGAAACTTGGCTGTGTGGATTCAGAATTGG
>JAUZTB010000118.1:56615026-56626186 GCA_034780895.1 Rhynchobatus australiae | reverse complement strand
AATAGGTTCAGATGGAAAATATTATTTGTACCTCCAGGCTTTTAAAATTACTTGCTGCTGCTGAGGAGAATTTCTAAGAATTTATTGCAAGACAAAGAAGAGATTGCAGCATTATTGGAGTAAAATGTTTAAATATATATTTCTGGTGTGCTTGGGCTCTCTTGATGCTGTTTAGTTTTGAGTGATGAGCATGGGTGACCATTACACTGAACATGAATGATAGAAAAATGCAGGGCTATGTGGGAGGGAAGGGTAAGATTGACCTTAGAGCAGGATAAAATGTCGGCACAACATTGTGGGCTGAGGGGCCTGTACTGTGCTGTAATGTTCTATGTTCTAAACCTTTCACGCAGCTTTTTAGCTGCCCCTCTGTGGTTGATGTTGGAGGAGAGGTTTGGGGTGAAGGAGCAGATGGTTAAACTGATTCTATACAGAAAAATACTACTCTGAGATCAGTGGAAAACCTCTTGGGGCATGCAGTCCGGTGAGGTGGGTGTTAAAAAATCATCAGATAGGTATGAGTGAGGTGTCAGGTTCAGTGGGCTGTTGTAACTCACAGCGTGTATAAAACATAGAGGATACTTAGGGTGGTATAAACCTGAGATGAAGTGCAGAGGGGGTTATTGAAATACAATGGGTTGCGAATGGAGATGTGGAAAAGGAGAGGATAACACCAGAGAGAAAATATCTGATATGGAGAAAAGGGTATGAACCTACAGAGAGATATAGTTGTAAGCATAAATTACTGAATTTAAAATCCCACCAAGGGGGCTTGGAATGGCATTAACACACCATGGAGCATGGGGGTGAGCATGAAGACATTGTGGTATAGGGGTCTAAATACACAATGGGATACAGGTGAGTATAAATGTAAGATGGTACATGGGGAGAGGGAAAAACATAGGAAGATGCAGGTAAGCAGATATAATCACATTGGGATTTGGAGAGGCATGAAGACATCTTGGGGCATGGTGGGTTGAGTATAAACAGACCTTAAAGTTTGAGGTGGAAGAGCTACATAGACATTGGGTAACTGGGGTTGGCTGTGAACATACCATGGATGACAGGAATGCAAAACGATGCATTTCACTGTGTTTTGATGTGTACACGTGACTAATAGATAATCTTAATCTTAAAAATAATCTTATAAACTCGGTATGAGAGAGTTTTGGCACAGAGTATGGTATGGGATCCTGGGAGTTGGTGCTGTATAAATATACAGTATCAAAGGTGATAAACAAAGTTTCAAATACCTTGTGTACATCTGAAGGGAGAGAGGTACAACAGGTTGGATTTTGTGGGAAAATGCCAGCTTGTTCAGGATTCTCACAAAAGCGTGCATGGAATCAGAAGTTGCAAATATCCTAACAGTTGTTCATTGGCATTTTCATGACCACGTTCTATACCTTATAGTGAAAGGAGAAGTTGTGACAATTCTCCACCACTTACAGTAGTGAATCTACTCAAATAACCTGTATCAGGTTAAATCCCATGCAAGGAATTCTTCCCCATTTATTTCATTCATGAGGAACGACTTTTTCTTAATTGTTTGAGTTGATTTAAATCATGTTATATGTTTTAACTATATTTTGATGCCTTAGATTTTCTATTACTTAAATTTTCTCCTAGGTTATTTTAATATTATGATTAATTTTTAGTAGGCTTGGAATATCAGAAACAGTTAACATTTCATGAGGAGCTTACCTGCCTGTTAATGTTTCTTGGCAGTTTGCAGGCAGGGTTCCCTCTACCCCACTATCTTCTCCCATTAGTATTGGACCCTACTGAGGTTCAGGGCATCACCTCCAAGATTGGATTTAGCTTTATCCAGGAAATTCTCAGTGAAGGATGAGGTGGAGTCAACTGGAAACTTAGTCCGGTGACTAAAATCCAGGCCATAACTACAATGCCACAGAGTACTGCTGTGTTGGTGAGGGCAAGACCTAGCTTCTTTTGCCTTCTCAGTTAATGCACAATTAACACCTATAATGCCAACATTTCCACAAAAATCTGACAGTTCCACTTGGGACCATCAGCATTTTGCCTCCAAAACTATGTGGAATTTCAGGTCTTGTGCACAAACACATAACTGATCTACACTGGTACGTCCACTCACTCCAATATTGGATGTCCATGATGGAGAGCAAGCATCCTATGGATTCCTATCACTTATGCTGGGAGATCAACCCATTGAACCTGCAACAGGCCTGACCTGAAGCACATTAGGTGACAAAATTCCTTTCAATGAAAGGCAATAGATGCAAGGCAGAGGTACAAGTTTCAGATACTTCAATTTTGAATTGATTAAGTAATGTAATAGTCTTCTTAAATGTTTTAACTTTTTTTTAAAGTTTTAATGTTTTTTAAATAATAGTATATTTAATTTTCTATAGATTTTGTATATTTCTTAAAAGCTATATTCAAGGCATCAACAAACAGTTGAGCCTGGGTGAGCAGTGATTTCCCTGGCTGTCAAATGTCGGCACAACATCGTGGGCCGAAGGGCCTGTACTGTGCTGTAACGTTCTATGTTCCAAACCAGTTCAGTGACATTTATGGTCAGATGGCTCCATGCTGAGGAAGGCTGCCTCGCCAAGTCAGAGTCAGTTTCATGTACAAAGTTCTCACTGGGGAGCCGACAAAATTCCATGCCAAAAGCTCAGTTAAAGGAAAATACTTGTTGAATGAAATTGCTGAAAAATTGAAGATCAAAACGAGGACAACTAATTGACAATTGCTTTTTAACTTTTGAACAGAAAATAACTCAGGGGCAGCAGAGTGATTTTTTTGCCTGCTTCACACATGCACTAAATATTGGTGGAACATGAAAAAAGGGCCATTTCTGCAGCAGTATCTGGCTATTATGTCAGTGGCAGGAGGCAAACAGCTGGACAAGAATCATAGCCAATAAAGGCACAATGCTAATTTATTCTACTATTCTTGCCCCAACCAGCTGAGAACTCAAGCCAAGTAAAAGCATAAAATAAAACAATGCAACTCATTCCAGATTATTAAGTGGTTTCTCCACCATATAAATTAAAGGTAATGTTAGCACAGATCGGGAGTAAAATCAAACTTTGTGGGATAATTAGAAGAAAATGTGTGCAAGACTGCATCTTACAATCCTGAACAGCAGTAATCAGTCAAGACTTTCTTACATCTTCACTGACTAATGGACAGGTCCACATATTGGACCTGTTCTGAGATACATAATGTACAAGCAGACATGCATGGACAAGTAGTTCAAGAGACACACAAAGACATCAGCAGGTTTAAATTATAGGACAGCTGCATTGCACTCACGCACATTTCAAGGCACTATAAAATATGATCTTACACAAACTGACACTTTGTTTCTTTAACTCCTGAATTAATAAGTATTTTTCTTACCGGACTCTCATGAAGCAGAACAAGTTTTGTCACTCGAAGATTCATTTGTATGCCAAGACTTTTATGCTGGAATAGATTGAAAACCTAGAAAAAAAAACAGTTTGCACTTAACGCAGATGTATAGATATTTAGAAACATTAATCACCATGACAAGTGAAATGAACATTACGACTGGAATTTAACAAATATTGTGTTAACAAAAATGTCCTGTTAACAATAAGGGACTAAGGACTAGGGTAATTTAAGGGACTAGAGATTTCAACATTTCAAATTTACTTTGGCATATTACCTTTCATACATTTACATTTATCCAGGGGAGTTTCTGGTCTATATCCATCCTTACGATTATGATCAATTCCTTCAAAAGTCTAAATTCCTTCTTAATGAAAGTTCACAATCAAAATGATAACCCCTTTCTTCCATCAGGAAGGAATGGCATGCTGGACGTTTTCTTTCTTTGCAATTAAAATGAAATGTAGGCTGAGGAATAATGAGTTTAAGTTTATTTTTAAAAATTACTCACAGACACAAAAATGCAATGACATGGCAGGTGGAGGATGGCATTGAAAGTCATCAAAATCCAGCCAATTATGAGCAATGGTGCACTGAGTCTTTTGGACAAATGGACTGGAAATAGTTTGGATTTCATGAAGAGTGAACAGATTTGGGTATAATTAAAGTCCTGATTCTGAACAAAATTATGACAAGCATGCTGGACATAATCATTTGTGCATGTAAAGGGGCTTATTTGTACTTATTCTTTTGTGGGACCTGGGCATTATTGATCAGAACAGAATTTATTGCCCTTCACTAATTACCCTCAAAAAACTTCTGTTGCTATTTACTTCTCTATCAAGATGCTCTGAAACTTGGAAGAAGGACATAGGAATGTAGGCCTTATTCTTCCCAATAATACAGGTTACATTTTGGGAGGCATGAACAAACAAGCCTTGGCAAGTTGCTGCTATTTGTCTTTTAAATGGTATACACAATGAGTGGAAGGAGGGAATGTTTAAGATGACTTACAGGGTGGACCACTTTATCCTGGATGATGTCATTAGAGTTGCACTCTTCCAAGCAAATGGAGAATATTTCAACATGACAGTAAAATGGCTTTAGGAACTCAGAAGTTGAGTCACTCCCTACACAATATACAGCTTCTGACTTGCTCTCATAGTGACAATACTGTATGGCTGATCCATTAAATTTTCCATAGATCCTCCATTAAAGAAGTGTTATTTAAGGCCAAGGAGACATAGTTAGATTCTCACTTGTTGGAGATGGCCAGGGTTGTGTGGGACAAATATTACTTGCCATTTATTCACTTCACCCGCAATGTTATCCTGGATTTTTGCATGTGCGTGTGTGGATTGCTTCATTTTCTGAGTAACAACAAATAGACTGGAATAAGGCGTAATCATCAATAAATATTATGATGGATGGAAGAGATGAGAAGGAATTTCTTTAGCCAGAGGGTGGTGAATCTGTGGCATTCATTGCCACAAACAGCTGTGGAGGCCAAGTCATTGGGTGTATTTAAAGCAGAGGTTGATAGGTTCTTGATTAGTAAGGGGGTCAAAGTTATGGGGAAAGGCAGGAGAATGAGGTTGAGAGGGAAAAATAAATCAGCCATAATTGAATGGCAGAGCAGAGTCAAAGGGCTGAATGGCCTAATTCTGCTCCTATGTCTTATGGAAGATCATTAATAGGGCAGCTGAAGATGGATAGACCTAGAATATTGCCCTGAGAAACTCATATAGCAAAGCCCTAGGTTTAGGACAATTGGCCTCCAACAAGTACATCTTCCTTTGTGCTTTGACTCCAGCAGTAGAGTTTCCCCTTGATTCCCATTGACTTCAGCTATCCCTGCTTCCTAGGATAGACACTCTCACCTTAAACTTCAGGATCTATCAAGCCTACAACCTGGCAGATTTAACCAAAGTGTAAGGGAGGGCAGAAATCATCTCCATCCATAAAGAGTACAGTGACCATCCTGAAGCATCGGTTCATCAGACTTACAACTGAGCATGCCTGGGCTGCAATCTCAGTGTAGATGCTGGGTTACACCTTATTATGACCTCCATTGCACAGTCAGCATCTTGTCTGTTCAATCCATGGGATGTTTTGGAAGACCACAATATGTAGCAGGATATGCTGGCCTGGTACTGGTGCCAGATGCCACCCCCCCCACCCCCTGCCATCTGTCCATCCACTTCTGAAATGTGTCCCATGAGCCTTCATAAGAGATCCAAAAATAATTGCAAAACACATTGACACTGTGGGCACTATTGCAGGTGGGAGACATTAGTGGGAGATGGGCAGCTCATGAACCTCCCACCTACTTGTGTGTCAGCCCACAACTATTCTGCCTGGTGAGGGAAAAACCACTCCTCTCCTCTCTCATCAGGCAGAAGATATAGGAGCTTGAGGGCACATACCACCAGGCTCAAGGACAGCTACTATCCCACTGTGATAAGACTATTGAACGGTTCCCTTATACGATGAGATGGACTCTGACCTCACAATCTATCTTGTTGTGATTTTGCACTTATTGTCTACCTGAAATGCACTTCCCTGTAGCTGTGACATTTTACCCTGTACTGTTATTGTTTTTACCTGTACTACCTCAACGCACTCTGTACTAACTGAATGTATCTGCACTGTGTAATGAATTGATCTGTACAATTGGTATGCAAGACAAGTTTTTCACTGTACCTCAGTACTTGACAATAATAAACCAATATCAATACACTCAAAATGCTTACCAAGATAATTGTCATCGTCTGGCCTCCCTGAGTAACTGTGCTGCCGCACATCGATATTTGTGGCTCCTGAAGGTATTCGCACAACAACATTATACCCTTGAAGTAAATCAACAATTTTAAAACATGCATTGCAAGGAAAGATCCATTGACATTCACAACACAAGCAAAGATCTGACCTTCAGTGTATAACTCCCCACTGGACTTGTTTTTTAAGTCCTGGCTAAGTTGTCATTTATGTCTTACCACCACCACCAACAAGTTGCACATAAGGACAGAGATAAGTTCTAGTTCTTTGGGACTTTCAAGAGCTCAGGTGGGTAAAACGTACTTAGCTACTGAACTAAGCATGGTGCAGTCTCTTTAACCAAGGAAAAATAGCAATTAATTTACAAACAGCAAATTCTGCTATCATCTAAAAGCAAAACACAATGCTGGAAATCTGAAGTAAAAGCAGAAAATGCCAGAAACACTCAGCAGGTCATGCAGCACCTGTGGAGAGAGAAACAGTTAACATTTTAGGTCAATAAGCCCTCATTAGGTCTGATGTTGTGATATTCTGTAAGACTCTCAATGTGCATCCAAGTAATCACTGATTCTTATGAATTGATTTTGAAGGAATTGAGCTAAATGCATGAACAAAATCATAAAATCATTCAATTCAGATGTAATTTTAATTATCACATCTTGAAAAACTGCATCAGAGCAAGTTCCTGTACATTTCTGGATGGAGACTTGCAATATTACCCCTGGTTTAAACTGCAGAAAGCACTTTAATGTGTCAATGTACTGTTCTTGAATGAAGCCCATCTTCTGTGGTGGAACATCATAAAGATCTACTAACTGTCATTAGTTAAAAGAACCATTTTCCAAGCATGCCAAACACATTTACAGCATTCCTGATTTACTTCTATTTTGGCCAACTGCACCCAATCAGCATTAATACTGACCTTTCTATAACCCTCCACACGTTCTCATAGCACAGATGGAAACAAGAGCCAGATTCTGCTCATAACTACGGGTAATAGCTCTGATTACTCTTAAGTGCATTACACATGATTGGATTCTACGCATGGGAATCCAGGCATAAATTGTTTATACAACCCTATGGTTATGTACAAAAGCAGGGGATAAACTCAACTTGCATTATGTCAATGTATCCACACACAATGAAGCTCACTGATAGCAACAAAAAACACACAGCAAACAGTTACCGTTTAGTTCAGCAGGACCAACTACCCTGACCAACCAGGCTCTTCCTGCGATACAGATTTTTTTTCTATTCTACGTCATCCAAGTTAGCCAAAGTTTTGAAGTGGCAGAGCAACAGAGCTCAAACCCAGCCCCACACAACATGCATACAGGTGTGTTTTCCAGGAATCCATTCTTCATTTGGGATTAGTCCCTGTCCTGGGTCAGGAGTGTTCCCCGGAGGAACTAACTCCTGACAACAGTTGCAGCTTTGGTTATTGATGAGGCTAGACTTCTAACTTTCTAACTAGCTGAAAATATCCAAAGAATCTTCCACTATTGAAAGGTCAGGGACCGTAGTCCCTGGTACTGCCCAAGAACATGATGTGGATGCCAGGAATAATGTGACATCCCTCTTCCAGGGCAGTTGAAGAAGCACCAGAGTGAAATCCACTCAGCCAAGGGCGTCCTCCTCTTTTCTCTGGGTGTTGGGTGTGTCACAAAGAACAATCTGCATCAGTCACTGTTGAAGCCGTTCACCTTCATTTGGACTAAATTTTCAAAGGCTTCCCACATCCCAAAACTGAGCATATTGGTCGATTTATCAGCCACTGTAAAGCATCCCTGGTGTGTAAGTGAGTGGTAGAATCTGGGGGGAATGTGGGGAGAGTAGAACTTGCTAGTGTCAGATTAGTGTAAATGGTCAGCATGAATTCAGTGGGCTGAAGGGCCTGTTTCCATGCTGTATCTCTCTGTGACTCAAACACAAATGCACAAAAAGTAGAAATTCTGTTCCCTGATAAACACGATGATGCTGGAGGAACTCAGCAGGCCAGGCAGCATCCGTGAAGAAAAGCAGGCAGTCAACGTTTTGGGTCAGGACCTTTCTTCAGGACTGAAGATAGGAAAAGGGGAAGCCCAAAATGTAGGAGGGAAAAGCAGAGCAGTGATAGGTGGACAAGAGAGGGGAGGCGGGTTGGGCACAGGGTGGTGATAGGTAGATGCAGGTAAGAGATAGTGATAGGCAGGTGACGGGGGAGGAGGGGAGAACAGATCCACCCGGGGATGGGTCAAAGGTAAGAAGAGAGAGGGAAAAAATACAGATGCTGGAAATCCTGGCCCCTAGATTACAGTAGCCACAACATTACATTTGCAATAAAAGCATAAAATGGAGGAAGCACTCAGCAGGTCAGGCAGCATCTTCAGATGAAAGGCCCAGGACCCGAAACATTAACTCTGTTTCTCTTTGCACAGATGCTGTCTGACTTGCTGGGTATTTCGAGCATTGCCTGTTTATTATTTCTTATTTAACTATAAATGGTTTCATTCTGGCCAGGGATTTATAGTAGGGAACATTGTAGCACTCACCTCTGAGTTGGAATATTGTGACCAGGGAATTCAGCAGAATGTCTGGGATGATATTGGACATTGTTTTCTTTGGGATAAGACATTAAAAAATCAAGAGTCTGCCCTCTGGGTAGAGTGAAAGAGCCCAGAAGAATTGAGAGGTTCACCCAGATATCTTGATCAATATTTACCTCCCAGTAAACATCACCACAATAGATTATCTGGTTGTGACTTTGTTGATGCTTGTAGGCATTTGCTTGTGCAAATTGACTGCCACGTTTCCTGCATTATCCACACTTTGAGAAGTGTTTCATTAGCTGTACTTGTTTGGATGGTTTTGAGTTTGTGAAAGTTCTTTCCTTCTTTTCTATGACGGCAGCTTAAGAAGTTGTTTATCCCGCAACTCGAGTTGGAAACGAACAAATTGAAGTGCACAAAATTATCTAGCACTGGATTTATAGGTGATTTTCCACTTCAGATAAGAGTATGTAATTGTCAGCTAAATCAGTTAATTCTAGATTTAGTATCATGCAAAGTATGATACTGCTCCTTCCTGTCTGCTACATATGAGGAAAGGTTGAGTGGGCTGGGAATATATTTATTGGAGTAAGACACAAGCTGCTGGAGGAACTCAGTGGGTCAGGCAGGATCTATGGAGGGAAATGAACAGTCAACATTTTGGGCTGAGACCCTTCATCTGGACTGAAAGATAGAGGGGAGATAGCTGGTACAAAAAGGTGGGGAAAGGGGTGGAGCAAGAGCTGGCAAGCAATGGGAGGATTTGGGATGAGGAGGGGTGATAGGCAAATGGAGGAGGGGAGAGTAGAGATAGTGCCAGAGGCTGGGAGGTGATAGATGGATGGGACTAAGGGCTGCAGATGATGGAATCTGATGGGAGAGGAAGGTGGAGCATGGAATCAGGTGAGGGAGGTGGGGAGGGCAGATGGGGAGAGGGAACCCTGAGGGAGGAGTGTGAGGGTGATGGGCAGATGGAGTGGGTGGAGGAGGGGAAAGGAACAGGGTGATAGGAGCTGGAGTGAGTGTAGGAAGAACTGGGTAGATCCGGAGGGGAGATTAGGGAGAATTATCGACAATCTCTTACATCTCTATACTCATTGGACTTTGAGAGGTGACCTTATTGAAAGGTGCGGGTGATCCCCACATTACACGAGTTTGGGTAATGGAAATCTGCCCTTATAGAATTCACAAATCGCAATCAAAAATTCTGGGAGACGGAATAAAAATTTGCTCTCACAGAATTGATGTGAGAAAAGACGGATAAATAAACACAAAACCTATTTCCTTTTCAACTCCCAATTCTTCCTACAAACCTGAGGTCATCCAAAACTCTGCTAATCCTGTATCCACACCAATTCTTCTATTGCTGTTGTGTAAATCATGGGTGAGGCCGCACTTGGAGTACTGTGCACAGTTTTGGTCGCCCTGTTAAAGGCGTGGTCAAACTGGAAAGAGTGCAAAAAAGATTTTATGAGGACATTGCCAGGACTAGAGGTCCTGAGTTACAGGGAGAGGTTGGCCAGGCTAGGTCTTTATACCTTGGAGCGTAGGAGAATGAGGAATGATGTTCTGGAAGTCTATAAAATCATGAGGGGCATAGACAATGTGTCTTTTCCTCAGGGCAGGGGAGTCCAAAACTAGTGGGCAAATATTTAGGGTGAGAGGGGAAAGATTTAAAAGGGACCTGAGGGGCAACTTTTCCATGCAGGCGGTGGTGAGTATACGGAACGAGCTGCTGGAGGAAGTGGGTGAGGCAAGTACAATAGTATCACTTAAGAAGCACTGGGATAGGTACATGGAGGGGCGGGGCTTGGAGGGATATGGGCCGAATGCAGGAAATTGGGATTAGCTGGGCGGGCACCGTGGTCAGCATGGGCTCATTGGGCCGAATGGCCTGTATTCGTGCTGTCTTGTTCTATGATTCTATGACTCTATTCCCTATTCCCTTCACCATACTGACTGCTGACACACCTTAGCTCCTAGTCATGTGACATGTTGATTTTAAAATCCCCATTCGTATTGTCAAATTCTTTCATGATCGGTCTCCTTCCCTGTCTTGGTAACCATCTCCAGCCTTATAAACGTCCACAGTCTCTGCCCTCTTCCAGTAATGGTCATACCCCATCTGACACTCTCTCCACCCTTGGAGACCATGTCTCCACACTCTCCAGAATCCTAAACCTCTCTGCCTCTGCCTCTCTTTCACAAGGAACAAGAGTAGACCCATTGGCCCATCGTGCCTGCTCTGCCCTTCAATAAGATCATGGCTGATCTTTTCCCTCAGCGCCACTTTCCTGCACTAAACCCATATCTCCAATTGCCTTAATATTCCAAAAGTCCACCAATCTCTGTCTTGAATGTAATCTACAACTGAGTCGCTATTGGGTGGAGATTTACAAAGGTTCAAACCCTCTCCTTCTGAGTGAAGGAGTTTCTTCTCATCTCAGTCTTA
>JAUZTB010000118.1:56599314-56609812 GCA_034780895.1 Rhynchobatus australiae | reverse complement strand
TACTTCAGTTCAACACTTTAAGTGTCATATTGCAATCTGTACTTTCTTGGCTATAAAGTAGCAAGACCATACGGAAAAGTTGTTTTGACCTTCAGACATACTGCACAGTATTTAAAACATTCACATAGAGCCTAAAGATTCTGTTGCAAGAGTACCTGCAGAGATTCCGCACAAAGTTTGCGATGCCTGTTTTTCAGCAGATTTTTCATCCATCGATCGTTTCCTTCTGTATACACGATGTGCATATCCTGTTACAGCCATGGTGTGATTCAGTGGTTCAATAAATATAAACTCTTCATTAATCTGAATAAATCCCATCTAGAAAATTGAAAAGGAAAGAACAGTTGAAAAGTCTTCCATTTAAATAACAGTGAATCCACTGCATATGCTCATTTTAGACAAAGAGCATTACTGTGTGACTTGGTGGCAAAGTGTGTTAGATTTCTGTCATTTCAACACTAAGACTTAGGCTTGGATCCAATGCAGTCAAACAGGATAAAGGTCTCCTTCTTCTCTGTGGCAGCTGATAAGATCAAAGGTTAAATATGTTTGCACGGTCTAAATTTGCTTCTCAAAGCAAACCAAAGCCGTGGCACAAAGTTGAAATTGAAAGGCCACACTGGAACAGTAGGAGATATTCTGGAGTTTAGCTGTATTAAGATAATGAAAGAGAATCCTTCCTTGCATTTGCCCCTTGTTACACCTGACCTACATTTCCTTGATTTTGTCAGGGGAGTGGGGGTGGTGGTGACAGACGGAAAAACATTGCATTCTCCAGCTTGTTAATTCCTCACTTTGATGGATAAACCCACATTCTCCACTTCAGTTCCCAGACTGTTCACAAACGTCAAACCTCCTACACAGTTACCTTTCAGAATGTCGCCTTGGTCCCTAGAACACGCAGAAGGATTGATGCAGAAGCATGACAATAACAATAGAAACTTAATAAAATCTAGTCATTTGTCTCTTTTGGCTAATTGGGCTACAAATTCATTACAGTCAATAAAAAGAAACAGTACCATTAAAACTTATGTAAGACACAAATAAAAGGTGTATATAATTTGAAAAACACACTGATATAGTGATCGCAACTAAGAACCAGAAGATGACTATTTCAGCCACCATTACTAGCAAAAAGATCAAAGACTTGGTTACTATAATACCTCAGGAATAACTAGAAACACATAGATAATAGTCCTAATGCAGGGTTTCGACCCGAAACACCGACAATTCCTTCTCCCCCCACAGGTGCTGCCTGACCGGCTGAGTTCTTCCAGCAGATTGTTTGTTGCTCCAGGAATAAAGAAAGACTTATTTACCAGTTTGAAAATTATAATTTATGATTTATTTAAATAATACGTATTTATTCAATAATGTTATTATTGTTATGATTATATTTATCTTCTGTTTTTACTCTATAACTCCATACTATCTCTAGTTATGAGTGTTTGACTTCACATGACATTCAACACTGGCATCCCTTAATGAGTCACTGGAGGTCTGCTACTTAAGTTCTTATTCCTGGTGTCCTTTCCCTTTCATTAAACCTTCCAACTGTCAACTTCAGGGGAGACATTTGTCCTCGGCCAATAGCACTAAATGCCTGCAAGAATATTGCCTACTAGTTGTAGTTTCGTCCAACTGATGTCAATGGAATTTGCATCAATGGGGTTGGTGCAGCTAGCTGCCAACACTCACCCAAGTTTAACGCAAGAACAAAAGACGAATTCTAAACCCTTACCTTCCCCTGGTGGCCTGAACAATAACTGTTGAATTTCACCTCTTAGAACTAGGCAAATATGCATGATTAACTCAAATCTGAACTCCTTTCCTCCCTATGAGCTGTATGATCCACCGTCAAAACCACTCAGAAGTAATTATTCTGTACTTTCATAGGCTATATTAGAAACAAAACTTATGAGAGCACCATTGATTATAGCTAAAGGTTACAATACATGT
The DNA here is from genome assembly GCA_034780895.1 of Rhynchobatus australiae. Taxonomy (NCBI): domain Eukaryota; kingdom Metazoa; phylum Chordata; class Chondrichthyes; order Rhinopristiformes; family Rhynchobatidae; genus Rhynchobatus; species Rhynchobatus australiae. The sequence goes on along the minus strand of JAUZTB010000118.1, from coordinate 56,607,853 downwards.
GGACTTGTCCCTCTCATAGTGGAGCAAAACTACGTTGCATCATTTGGAAAAAGCCACAGATACACTGCAATCCTCGGAGGAACATGATTTTAACAACAGATACCAAAGTTAACCACTGGGTGGTGCCTTCTATAGTCCAAAGTGTATCAAAGCTTCCTTCCCTGCGCTAAATTGGGAAAATTACAACAAATGGATTTTTCTTCAAATGATATCGAATTCAGGAGAATTTTGACCTCCTGCTAGAAGTATACATTCTATCGTTCTAATTAACAGCATTACTGCCACCAACAAGACCCGTTGTAATGACCAATCCATTAGGAAAAGTCTCCTTTCAGAGGGGGGGGGGTTATAGACTGTGCTTCCAACTAAATGCCTTCAGTTTTTTTACCCCCTAAAATTTTCCCACGTCATTGGTGGCATATCAGCATCCATCACCCCTCAAAAGGAAGAACCAGGCAGGATAGAAAGAAAAATAACATTCTTACACTGTGAATTGTTTATATCAAGGGCAAAATTAGGCCATAATATAATGCAGGAGTGGAGTGGGTGGGGGCATAATCAACTCATTACATGGTTGGTAGCTTTAAAACCCCATTAACCTTGACATTGCGAGGAGCTCCATTTTAAAAGGAGCCTACCACCCAGTATCTAGAATCTTTAACAAAAGCTTCCTATTGGAATGGAAATCAGGGCCCTACGACCAATGCTATCATAGGTCAGAGGGCCAAACAGTTCCAACAGCAGTGGAATCAAGGAAGCACAGCTTGGTTAAGTGCTGATTTTTTTTTTATTGCCGTGTTGGTGGATAGAAATAATCTGGGCGTTGCTGGCCCAGCACCCTCACCATTCACGATCGTGACCCTCAATTCCTACCTCAACCCCTCAGCTAAAACTAACCCTGCTGATGCAGCTCAGTCTCAAGGGCTGAATCCAGTAAACTGCACTGGGACACCTGTTTGACAATGCCCATTTACCTGGCAGAATAAAAAGAAGTTATGGCTTCAAGATAGCAGAGGACTCTTTGCCTTAAGAATGGGAAGCTGACCACCACTGGTCCTTCACCCCAAAGATCAGAGTGAGACAAGAAATGAACCTATTTCCCTGACTTCCACCTCCCCCAAGCACATCCACTGAGCAGCTCCCATCAAGTTGTTGGGCTTGCGCTGACAACAGTCCTCTCCTCCCTTTAACTTGGCAGCAGGACAGAGTGGATCTTAATCGATTCTTAAAGCACATTTCCAAAGAGGAACTAAGCACTTCATAAAGAGGCACCCAGTTATCAATATTCTGTTAAAGCATTTAAAAAATTATTTCAGGGCCCTTTAGGTTTTAATCTGAGGAAAGGAAACAGGCTAGAAACATGAAGTGAACATTGAAACACAGAAACACAGAGAATCAGAGCAGGAGCAAGTTCTTCAGGCCTGCTCCACCACTCAAAGCAATCACAGCTGGTCATCCTCTTCAGTATCCTGTTCCCACCTATCCCTTGACCCCTTAGGCATTAAGAAATATATCTACCTCTTTCCTGAGTATATACAATGACTTGGTCTCCCCTCCCTTCCGCAGCAGAGGATTCCACAGAGTCACTACCATCTCTATAAAAAATTCTCCTGATGTCAATTCTAAGAGGCATACCCCATATCCTGAGGCTATGACTGCCTGATTCTTGATTCCCTGGCTATCTGGAAAATCTTCTATGTATCTAGTCTGTCTAGTCCTGTGAGAAGTTTGTAGGTATCTATGATACCCTCTCTCATTCTTCATTACTCCAGTGAACAAAGGCCTAACAGACCCAATCTCTCTTCATACATCAGTCCTGCCATCCCAGTTCTGTCACTCCAGTAAACTTCTGTTGCATTCCTACCCTGGCAAGAACAACTTTCTTCAGCTAAGGCAAGTAAAAATACCCACAAAGCCTCAGATGGGATCGCTTCAAGCTGTAGCAAGACATCTTTGCTCTGAAACTTAAATCCTTCTGCAATGAAGCCCAACAAATCATTTGCCTTCCCAGCTTCATGTTCAACCTGACCACAGATGTCCCACTGCAGTTTGCTGGACTTAGGCCTCAAGACTGGGCTGCCACAGCAATCAGCAGGGTTAGTTCCAGCCTGAGGAGTTGGGAGTGGGAATTAAGGGTCGCAATCACGAAAGGTGAGGGTGCTGCATCAGCAGTGCCCGGTGACCCAAAAGGTAATTACATGCATTTTCAAGCATATAACAAGTACCCTTCCATTCATGAACCCCTGGACCAAACTGGAGGTAAGTCCAATACTGAGCCTCACAGTTCGAATAGAACACCAGCACCAGCCATCAGCCAGTCCACTTTAATTAGATCAATATCAGTTTACTGCCTTGCCTGTAACCCTTTGCTTATTACAACATTTGCTATTTCATAAACAAAGGCTGAAAATACAAGATATCAAAGGTGATTCTTTTAAGGAACCATTTATGTTGATTTTATGTTATCTCACAATCAGTGTTAAGCAAACAAAATGATACTTTGTGGACTAACCTATACTCAGAGCTTGTCTGTCTCTGGTCAGGAAATTATGCAGAGCTGGTGATATAGCTCAATTCTGCCAGTTTTACAACATTAAACAATTCCTAGTCTCAAACTCACATCTTCGGTAAAAACACAATCATAATTTTCCTTCTGTGAATTACAAGCCAGTTATCCAGATGAGACTAAAGCTCCATAATTTAAATCCTTTAGCCAAGCCTCTAAAACTGGAATTTTTAAGTTCATTGAGAAATTTTGAAGATAATATTTTCTTTTACATTACTCTAGATTATTTCTGTTGCTATTGAGGTGATGGTTAGCACCTAATTTTCTCAACACAGGATTTCAGAATATATTGTATTAGAAATGTAAAGCAAAATACTGCAATTACTTTTGACAACGGATTAAAGGAAATGGCACAACCTTGTACATTTCTAAAGTGAATTTGACACGCTAAATTGCAACAGGTGTAGAACTAACTGGTGGTCACCCTTTCAGAGTGTAACATGAAACGTAATAATGTATGTTGGATTTGAATGGCAGAAAAAAACAAATACTTTCTTTTTAGGGAAAAAAAAACAGAAAATGAAAGAGTTGAAGTGTACCATATGCCATTTTCTGAATAGATACTAGGTTAAACTGGTGCATTTCATAAATTTATTAAGATAGACATCTAGTCAACTGCCAGACAAATTATAATGGCATCCACTGTGCTGAATACCAGTGTAATTGAGTATTCTTATCATCACTGTAGTATACATAACCATGTGTGTACCATGTGACATGACTTTTGCTGTATTGTAGTACCAGACACTGCTGTTAGTTGAGAGTTACTGCCTTCAATAAAGGATGTTTTGTTGTTAGTTCTACCTCTGCAATTTGTCATGGCAAGCAGCCACAGAATCAGCCTACAAACACCACAAAGGCGTCAAGTTTGAAATACTGCTACTTGAGAGAGCAGCAGAAGAGTGTCTAGTACGAAGAAAATAGAGAATGAGATTTTTGCAGGATGAACAGTAAAGATAGCAGATAGTGGGTGTGGTAGATACATCAGTGAGGTTAAAAGACATGAGCCTTCTCAGCCATTTACTCAGTTGACAGAATAAGTGGAAATGTTCTGCTTTAACCAATATCACTGAGGAAGTAGTGTTGTTGCTGGTGGTAGAGACAGAGACATATGAAATATTGGCAAGTCTACTAAGGCCATGAACTATCAGTGTCATAGGAGGACATCATGAAAACCTTGAGAGAACATTTTAATCTGGTGCTATCAGTGATTTTCAAGAGATACAAAACCAGGCACCAGAGGAAAAGACTGGTGAATACATGATCAGGCTAAAAATGCAGGTTTGGGCACTGTAAGTTTGCTAAGAGCAAGCACTGGAAAATAAGAAGACTCCAGAGAATCTACCTAATCTAGTGGATTTAACATTTAAAGGATTGTGTAGAATAACCATTAGCATGCAGATGGTGCATAACAGCATGAGGCAGTTTTGCTTAGGGCACAGGTCCAAGGTGCAATCAATCAGGGAACAAGCCCATAGAAATGATTACAAAAGTATGGTTTTCTTCACGGCCAAATCATATGAGAACTTCATGTGGGTTCAGCCGATAACCAATGGACCACATGAGCAAAAATGACAGGAGCGCTACAAAAAAATCTTGTGGGATGCAAGAGGCAGGGGGCCTTGCCAAAGATGTTATCAGAGCCACCCAGACTCAGAATGCTCATTCAAGATGGTCCAGTGCTACAAATATGCCAGGGTGCAAGTCCTTGAAGGTAACTGCCTGTGAAGATGATAGTCCCTACTTACCTCAGAAATGGGGAATAAGGATATTGAACAGTCCTGCGGGGATACCATATACACGGGAGAACCAGACAGTGCAGAGATGGAAATAAAAAGTGTGAATGATATCTATTGTCCACCCATAGAGTACAGTAAGGACAATACACTTAAAGCCACCTCATTGAAGCAACTATAAAAATACAAATTAATACAGCAGTGTTGGTGTATCACAGTCCAGAATGTCTACCTGAAATACTTCAAGCATGTTCCATTAAAGCAGAGCAAATTGGTGTTGGATACATATGCTTGAGAGACCTTCTGAGTTATGGAGGAGGTGACCATCAGGTCACCAATATAGACAGATGGGCCACGGGAATGAACAAGTGATCTTAACATGGATTGGATTGAGTTACTCATACTGAAGGACCATGTTCTTGAATGGATCATATAACATTGGGCACTGAGAAGTTCTGGGAGCCACTCACGCTTCAGGGTGAAGTGGCAATATCCAATACTGAGCAGATAGGCTTGCAAGATACCAAGCTGCCTCTAGCCAGCAGGCAGTGACAAGTCAGGGCTACAGGCTGCAGCTCCAAAGAATTAGTTGTGGAACACAGTATTTCAATGGCTGCTATATAATAATCTTGAACAGTGAGAGAAAATACAACCAAAATGGGAGTGCAATGAATAGAGTTAGCTCTGTACACATTGGCAAGTGTGGTGATCCAGGTATGGGTGCACTAACAGCCTTACAGATGGAATTTAAGATGAGATATCTTTATTAGTCACATGTACATCAAAACACACAGTGAAATACATCTTCATGTGTAGTGGTCTGGGGGCAGCCTGCAACTGTCACCACGTTTCCAGCGCCAACATAGCACACCCACAACTTCCTAATCTGTACTTCTTTTGGAATGTGGGAGGAAACCGGAGCACCCGGAGGACACCCATGCAGACATGGGGAACATGTACAAACTCCTTACAGACAATGGCCAGATTTGAAGTCTGTCTGAAGGAGAGGGTAAAAATGGGCTGAAGGGAGAGCTACAATGGTCTTCCTGGAAGATGTAAGGCAGCAATTTGAGTGAAGCACAGATGTTGCGCATTACGGAAATTTTAGAATAATCACTGATAAAAAGTCAAGGGCCCAGATGAACCATATGGCAGTGAATAGGTATGTGATATGCAGAAGTGGGTTTGCAATGATAATAGGAAATAATAACAAAGAATATGTTCAGATAAACAGAAAATACTGAAGGCATTCTTCAAGTGCTATGGATATGCAATGCTAGCTGTTTGGGTGTTGGACTTGAAGGGCTGGGCACATGGACTATTTTCCAACCTATTAACAGGTAAAACATGTACTGCATCATTAATGCAGGAAAATACTGGGAGAAAAGGTACTGATTACAGAAGCAACTGCAGACAAGGGCAAGAAACAGGCTTGCAAAGCAAAGTTACACATTGATCAGATTTAGAGCAGCTGAGGTGTCCCAGAGGAAAGATGTTCTGAGCCTGGGGCCAGTGGAAGAGAATCCATTATAAGTAGCCCGAGTCAAAGACAGTAACTTGGCTATCTCCGAACATTGGGACTATTCATGAACCTTGGTGGAGAGCTGTTCACAGGAAAATCCTGTAATAGGAAGAGTTGGATAGAGCCAGTTAACAGAGGCCTCAGGACAACTGTTGCACCCTAAGAGATTACAAAGAAGATGATTTGGTAAAGCAAGGTAATATTGATTGAGTCTGGCCCAGAATGTGAGACTGCAAGAGTTCTGGAAAAAGCTCTGTGTACACAAAACTCCAGTTGTTTACAGAATTACTGAATGGCCTGAACTAAGCAGTTAGTTGCTTAGAGCAGTTTGATGCTCAGTTAGATGCATTGTAATGTGGAAGCAGTTCAAAAGTTATGAAGATTTTATGCTAGGCATCACATTGAGTGTGGACTTAGAAATGTGAGCCACAATATGGAAAGTCAAATTGAAAACAGTCATGGCAAAGCTGAAAATCTTGGAGATAATCCAGAAAGGGAGAGTCAGAGCAGATGAGCTTGGGGTTCAAAAGGAAATATCTAGAGCAGGTTGATATCAAGAAGGATGAGGTACTGGGGCTCTTGAAGAACATTAATGTGTATCAGTCCCCAGAGTCTGATGGAATACATCCCAGGTTATTGAGAGCAGCAAGAGAGGATATTGCTGGGGCTTTGACAGCTCTTTGTATCCTATTTAGTCACAGGCGAGGTCTCAGAGTACTGAAGAACATCGTTCCTCTGTTTAAGAAGGGCAATAGAGACAAACCAGAAAATTATAAGACAGATGAGCCTTACATCAGCAGTAGGGAAATTATTGGAGAATATTCCTGGGGAGAAAATTTACTCACATCTAGAAGACCATGGACTTATAGCGGATAGTCATCATGGCTTTGTGTGGGGGAGCTGATATCTTACAAACTTGATAGAGTTCTTTTGACAAGGTGACAAGGATGGTTGATGAGGGTAGGGAAATGGAAGTTGTATACATGGACTTCAGTAAAGCTTTTGACAAGGTTTCTCAATGTTGGCTGATCCAGAAGATTAAGGTGCATGGGATCTACAGAGACTACCAATCCACCATAGATTGGATTCAAAATTGGCTTGCCCAATAGAAGACGGAGGGTAGTGGTGAAGGGGTGTTATTCTGACTGGAGGTCTGTGACCAGTGGTATTCCACAGGGATCAGTGCTGGGATCTCCGTATATATAAATGATTTAGATAAAAATGCAGGTAGGCTGATTGGTTAGTTTGGAGACAACACAATAATTGGCAGAGTTGTGGATAGTGAAGAAGATTCAGCAGGACATAGACCAGTTGGAAATATGGGCACAGAAATGGCAAATGGAGTTTAATCCATACAAGTGTGAGGTGTTGCACTTTAGGAGGTCAAATGTAAGAGGAACGTACAGGAAATCCCCGGCTTACGAACGGCCAACTTACGAACGCCAGCACTTACAAACTGACCTTCATGGTTCCCTGGGCCAAGTGCGCATGTGCAGCTGGGGCCATGTGTGCATGCTTGGACACTGTTCCGAGTTACATATAAAATCAGGTTACGAACAGTCTCAAAATCAGAACTCGTTTGTAACTCGGGGACTTCCTGTATACAAGACCCTTAGGAGCTTTGATGTACAGAAGGATCTTGGAGTGCAAGTCCATAGCTGTCTGAAAGTGGCATCACAAGTAGATAAGATAGTAAAAGAAGACATATGACATACTTGCCTTCATTGATCGGGGTTTTGAATATAAAAGTCAAGAATTCATGTTGCAGCTGTATGAAACTTCGGTTAGGCCACATTTGCAGGATTGTGTGCAGCTCTAGTCACTGTGTTACAGGAAGGACGTGGCGGCTTTAGAGGAGGTGCAGAAATGGTTCACCAGGATGTTGCCTGGATTAGGGAGTATCAGCTCTAAGGAGTGGTTGGACAATCTTGAAGTGTTTTCTCTGGAGCACTGGAGTGAGTGAGCGAGCGGGAGATGGCAGGAGTGGAAAGAACCGAGATGGATACAGCTAACCAGTGAATGAGTCCAGGTCCAAGCACTGCTAACAGCACAGGGAGATGGATTCCAGAACCTCAGCCTTCAAAAGAAAAGTATTGGTAGTGCACCAGCAAATAGTGGTGCATCAAGACTTAAGTGACTTCTAGCAAGTCCAATAGCCTGCAACCTCCTATGTTGTATGTAGAAAGTGTGTGTGATACAAAGGTCTGTTGCCAGCAGCAATGGCACCTTTGACCAACGATAAAAATGTGGTAAGAGGGTATGGCCTCCACCATCTCTTCCAGCTAGTAAAACTCCCCAGAAAGGACAGATCGAGTAGGTGAATGGATATAGATATTTTTAGATAGATGTTTATTTATTAGTCACATGTACATCGAAACACACAGTGAAATATGTCTTTTTGCATTATTGAGAATGTGCTAGGGGCAGCCCAAAAGGGGCTTTAATGAGATCACAGATTTGCTGCAAACAAATCACTTAAGAAACAGTACCACAGTGTCATGGTAGTGTAACTGGAGTAATACCTTTCTGATATTTCCACATACACAAAGCTGCTTATCAATGGTACTGATTGAAATATACTAGCTCCAGTCAAACAGCCTCATTTATCAGAACAAAAAGCAAGCCTCCAGAACCCCATAGCCTCTTAGCGACACGAGAGACTGCAGATACTGGAATCTGGAGCAAGTACTCAGTCGGTCAAGCAGCATCTACGGG
>JAUZTB010000118.1:56438534-56448911 GCA_034780895.1 Rhynchobatus australiae | reverse complement strand
GACATGGTGAGGATGTTTCCATTAGTAGGAGAGTCCAGGATCCAAGGGCACAGCCTCAGAATAAAGGGGTGTCCATTTAAAACTGAGATGAGGAGGAATTTCTTCAGTCAGAGGGTGGTGAATCTGTGGAATTTTTTGCCATAGAGGGCTGTGGAGGCCAAGTCATTGGCTGATTTTAAGCAGAGAAGGATAGGTTCTTGATTGGTAAGGGGGTTAAAGGTTACAGGGAGAAGGCAGGAGAATGAGGGTGTAAAAGAATCAGTCATGATTGAATGTCAGAGTAGACTCGATGGGCTGAATGGCCTAATTCTGCTCCCATATCTTATGGAATCATAAAATATCCATTTGCTCTATCAAGCCCGTTCTTTTAACAGAATTATATTTGAGGCAAATTCTAATCCATTTTTCCCATAAAAATGTTCACTCTTCCTTCATGGTAAATAATGATGTTTAATGATATCATATGTATGGTCAGGGCCAGTGGACGTAACAACAAATCCTAATGCACAACAAATAGACCACAACATTTATACTTGTCCCTCTTCTCACTCACTTACTCGCAAACACATTTCGGACATCACGCTTCCACTTCCTGGTAGAAGGATGAACTCAAACTGTGACTGCAATAGCAAGACCAGTGAGAGATGTGGGGAGTGCCATCATGCCACAGGATCAGTCATTTGGTCACGACAGGGCCAAGGGCCTGTGGTGTCTCACAGAAGGTGTTCATTTGCAATTCCCCACCTCAATCAGTAAGAATATGCAGCAACACCTCTGCCACCATTATCCTCAACACTGGCACCCCACAAGGCTACATTCTCAGATTGCTACTTTGTTCCCTATACATTCACGACCGTATGTTCAGGTTCTGCCCTAACTCCATCCACAAGTTTGTAGATGAAACCACTGTAGTGGGCCAAATCTCAAATAACAAGTCAGAGTACAGGAAGGAGATTGAGAGTCCAGTGGCATGGTGTCAAGACAATAACCTTTCCCTCAATGTCAGCAAAACAAAAGAGCTGGTCACTGACTAGGAAGCAGAGCAGTGCACACATTCCTGTTAACATCAATGGTACTGAGGTGGAGATAGTTGAGTGCTTCAAGTTCCTAGGAGTGATCATCACCAACAGCTTGTCCTGGACCAACTATGCAGACACTGTGGCCAGGAAAGCACACCAGCACCTCTACTTCCTCAGGAGGCTAAGGAAATTTGGCATTTCCCCATTGATCCTCACCAATTTTTATTGATGCAGCATAGAAAGCATCCTATCCGGATGCATCACGGCTTGGTATGGCAACTGCTCTGCCTAAGACCACAAGTAACTGCAGAGAATTGTGGACACTGCTCAGCACATCATGAAAACCAGCCTTCCCTCCATGGACTCTGTCTACATCTCATTGTCTCGGTAAAGCATCCAACATAATCAAAGACCCCACCCACCTCGAACATTCACTCTTCTCCTCCCTCCCATCAGACAGAAGATACAGAAGCCAGGGAGCAAGTACCACCAGGCTCAAGGGCAGCTTCTATCCCGCTGTTATAAGACTATTGAATGGACCTCCTGTAAGATAAGATGGACTCTTTATCTCACAATCTGCTTCGTCGTGGCCTTGCACCTTATTGTCTGCCTGCCCTACATTTTCTCTGTAACTGTAACATTATATTCTGCATTCTATTATTGCTTTTCCATTGTACTTCCTCAATGTACTGATGTGGCAAAATGATCTGTAGGGACAACATGCAAAACTAAGTTTTTCACTGTACCTCAGTACATGTGACAATAATAAACGAATTACCAATTTCACCATGAAGCTTTAACATGTGACTCACCAGTTACATTGAAATAGACATAAGGGTAGCTCAATTGTTGACTCCATGGAGGGTGAGTTTCTCAACAGTTCTGCCCCAAAGGTCTCAGATGCAGTCTAACAAAGTCTCAGTCTATTTTCAAAAACAGGTGATTGTGCAAAAGGAAGTGCTTGGAACTACAGTAAAACAATAATCCAGCACTCCTGTTCTAGCAGATTTTCCAGACTATTGGATGTTACTTTATTAATACCCAAGCACACCTTTACTTCACAGCAGTGTAATTAACTTTCCAGTGAATCTGCTGGATTTGAAGGGAATAGGAAACATGCAAGCTCTCTGGACCCTGACTCTGGCAGCAAACCTGCCCTCTTTCCTGAGCCCTGGTGTTACAGACCCCACCCCTGGCTCCTGCCCCCACACATATCCCACAATTTGCAATCCAAACCCAGCTGTATGCTGGACCCCTGCTTCTGGCCACACACTTTACTTGCACTTTGGACCTTCTGCTTACATCCCAGACCTCTGACCAAACCAGATGCTGGACCATCAGAATTCCAAAATGTTGGATTATCAGTTTTACTGCACTGCTGTACCCTTTAGCTGTCATTGTTAGTAGAATATACCAGCAGTATCCTAGGTCCACCTTGGCATACACCACTGTGACCAATCTACAGACTCATCATATATTGTGTATATGGATCATCTCGATCTCCGATTTACAATCTTGCAGATTACTAATGTAATTTATCATTCTACTCATTTGCTCTGTTTGTTGTGACATCAGTGATGTTCTGCATATTTGCAAATCCATATTGAAAGAATTCCACACGTTTTTTCATCAGATGGTCTACATTTTCTGGAGCTTTGTATTCTATCTTCTCCCTACTTTGGCACTGTGTAGAAACTGTACAACCAAAGTGGTCTCTTCTGTCCGTGCTCAGGATGTTTCTTATTCCTGGGTTATTAATGTGCTCCAGAAGAAACTTTAGTCCAAGTCTTACCTCTTGCGCCCAGCCCGAGAAAGGAGAGACAGAAACAATTCAAATACCCCACAGACGAAAGATCATTGAACATTGAAGGGCACAACTTCTCTTTCTCATCTCTCTAGGACTTCTCTGCCTCCTTCAATTTGCCCACCTGAGCATTAATCTCCTTGATTTAGCCCGGATCCCTGGGGTCTTTGGGTATATTTTTGAAAGGGTGCCAACAACTCACTTTTAAGAAATGTGATACAGGCAGCCAGGTCTGACTTCCCACAAGTCTTTTGTTTCTCTAAAATGAGATTGAAATTACAGTAAGTGTGAGCTCATCTTCACTCCCCTCGGAGTTCTGGGAACTCTGATACAACGTGAAGATAATTAAAAGAAGACCTTTTAAGGTTTTCTCACTGTGCTCAGGAGGTGTGTATTTATTAGAAGAAAGTGCAGAAATGTTCACCTTTCCACTTATAATCATTCTGCTTGCGAAACATTACAGACCAACAGCTATTTAGAAGCACTAATAAATTAAGTAGAGGTAAGCAAATTAAAATTCTACATTATCATCAGTATTCCTCCATAGATTGATTGATTTTCCTGATTTTTGCAGATATTTTGTTCTCATCAATACTTTCCTGCATAATTTTTGGTTGTTGATATCTTTAAAACAGTACAAAATAATCTGAATGGTAACTTCAGTTCATTTTTGAGAAGTAAACGATTGCAACTTTCAGTGGAACAACTGGTTCCTCAGCACCAGTGGAGAGAAACTTGCGTCACATCAGAGCCTTCCATACAAACAAATTTAGCCCATGGATGACCAGGGGGATCTGGTAACATAAAGCAGTAACTTTCCCTTCCACAGAAAAGTCATCCCTATTCCAGATGTTGTTGGCTTCTCTTTATGTCGTTAGTACATCATTGTGGCATACGAGGCTGCATCATAGATGTCCAGGTAGTTGTCACTAATTCAACTCTACTTAAACAATATTCAGTAAATCAGGGCTAATTGTACACGTTACAAAATGCTGCAGTTGATCATAATCAGATAGAAATGATGATGGTGGAAAGAACAAAGCAATAATTAACCTAGTAAATTATAACACATTCATTTTTTCCCCATCAATCCTGCGATCAGTTCATTTCCACTGCTGAAGCTGCTACCGCTTCTCTGATTCCATATGTGGGAGCTAGTTTCCAGGACTTGATCCAAGTGACCTTGACTCATACATGAATTAGCTGGCTATTTGATTTTGATTGGGAGAGGGGTGAATCACAGCTGGGCCAATACCAACATCTACACACTCTTCAGCTATGATTGCTGGATCAGGATCACAGAACCATAGAATCACAGAAAATTTATGATACAGAAGGAGGCCTTTTAGTCCATTGTGTCTGTGATGATCAAAAAGAGCTCCCTAGTCTAATCCCACCTTCCAGCACCAAGTCCGTATCTCTAAAGGTCATGGCTTTTGAAGTATACATATTTCCAAGTACTTTTCAAATGTTATGTGAGTTTGTTTCTCTACTGTCATATCAAGCAGTAAGTTGCACATCCCAAACAATCTTTTAGTGGAAAAGCTTTTCGTGATCTCCTCTCTAATCTTTCCATCAATTACTTTTATCTATTCCCCTTGGATTTTGATACCATGCTGAAGGAAATAGATCATTCCTATTTACTTCATCTCTGTACTTCATTCACCTCACTTAACATTCACCTCAGTCTCCCACGTTCCAAAGAAAATAATCCTAGCGTCCAATCTTTCCTCATAGCTACAATTTTCCGATCCTGGCAACACCTTTATAAATCTCCTCTGCAACCTGTCCAGAGCAATCGCATCTTTCCTGTAATGTGGCGAGTCTGTCGCGGACCATTGGTTAAGATCTTGGCTTGCATGCCATCGGGTAATAGACATAGATTGGAGTCCAGTTTCTGAGAGCAGTCGCATTTGATAAGGATATTCCACAGTGGTTCTCAATCAACTACGACAAAAGTCTGTGTGAGTTTGAAGTAGGCCAGGTACAGTGATTAATACTCCTCCCCGTGTTTCACTTTGAAGTGTTGCATCATGAATATCAGTTCAATTGTGCCTCAGATTAGATGCAACCTACCCTTCGATACACGGAGCCAGTAGACCCACGCTCAATGGTTCAGGAACATCTTCTTCCCTTCCACCATCAGATTTCCAAACGGTCCATGAACCAATGAACACTACCTTATTATTCCTCTTCTGCACTATTTATTTATTTTTGTAACTTATTTTTATGTCTTGTACTGTACTGCTGCCGCAAAACAACAAATTTCATAACATATGTCAATAATAATAAACCTGATTCTGATTCTGATTCAGAGAGCAGTGATTTGGCCACTGGGAGGAGGTGTTTGAGGAGGACCCTTGCAATGCGGAAGACAGCAGGGAGATCCTTCTGTAGTTACTGCAGTAGGATTTCTCTCCTTTATTTGAATATGGCCATAATCTTCTGGCATATGCTTCTCTTCCCAGGTGTGGATAAGGCTGTGGATTTGTACCTGAAGCTCTTCTGTGCTGAGCTTTAGAACTTCTGCAGGAATATTATCTGTTCCTGAAGACTTGTTCTTTATCAATTGACATATGTTCTTTTTGACTTTAACATGATGGTGATGCTGTGGGATTCTGTCAAAGACCCTCTTAAGCAGGACAGAATCACAGTTAAGGAGTTCTTCCAACTGCTCCTTCCAGCAGGTGTTGATTGAGTCTCCATCCTTGATAAGCTCTCCTCTGTTCTTACCTCTCAACAAGGGTGGTACTCAGGTGCTTGAGTTGGTCCAACCTCAGTCATCGAGCTGTCTTACACAGATGATGCCTGAGCATGTGTACGTTTGGACACCAAGCTCCAAGTCACCATCCGCTTGCTCACTGAAGCTTAAGATGGAATGGACTTTACATTCAACATCTACAGAAGAAAGATCTTCTACCAACCTACCCCGGCTGCAGAACATTGTTCTCCAAGAATATAGTCTACTGGGCAGCAGTAATCTCAGCCCCACTGTACATTTAGGAGACATAATCTCCCTAAGTACCTTAAGGCACCTTACAACAATGGGGAAATATCACCAGCACTGTCTCCACAAGATCCTCCAACTCCATCAGCAAGGTAAGTAAACCAACATCAGCATCCTCTTCCCAGCCAATACCCCCAAGGTTGAGGCTCTAATAGCACTTAGATGGCTCCAGTGGACAGGCCACATCATTCATATGCCTGATACCAGACACTAAAAGCAACCACTCTATTCTAATCTTTGACAATGACCAAAAAAAATGCTTCTTGAAAATATATAACATCACCAGGAATCCCTGGCTCATGACCACTCAGAATGAAATAGGAGAATTTAGGATGCCACAGAGAACCTGGAGTCATTGGGATCAGGCAGAAGGCTGGTCAAAATAGTGGAAGGAGTGCACCTACTCCCAGACCAAACACCTGTCCACCCTGTCCAGTACCTCTGCCCCACTTTTGGCAGACTGTAGTCCCCACATTGGCTTCATAATTCACCTCAGGGTCCACAGAACTAGAGTGGAAACAAATCATCTTCAACCCTGAGGCTCTGCCTAAGAAGGCAAAAAGTTATTTTGTGACCAGAACTGTATGCAGTATTCAAGCTGTGGTCTAACTAGAGAACTACACAGTTCTAGCATAATCTCTCTACTCTTATAGTTAATGCCTAGGCTAATATACCCTGGGTAACTATACGATTATTTTCTAACTATGGCACTAATGGTACTGAAACTAAATGGGTGTACATTTTAATAAAGCAGAGATGTGGAATTGAACTTAGGACCATTCTTGTCTGCATGGCTCAGCTGTCCATCAAAGGAACCTTAAAAACAAATGCCAACATTAAAAGAAAATGACATAAACAGTATTATGTGTGCTTCTGGTACACACATGCATTATATATTATTTCACCTGTGAAACAATCCAAGGTGTCATGGACAGCCATAACAAATGAAACTTGAATGGTATAAAAAGAATGGCTGCCACGTGGTGGATGGTTTACTTCTGAAAGTCCTACATTAAATGAAATAGTTCAAAAAATTGCTTGGCCGGCACTTTAGAATTTGCAGCAGTACAGCTGTCAAACACATCCAGCAGATGTGGCTAAGGCACTCACCTATGCTGCCAGCTGGAATCAAAGTAAGCATTCTTCATACTGCGTCTTAAGCCAAGAATGAACACTGTGAATACACAATTAGTTCATACTTGACTATCTGCACTACAAATTGTGGAGGATGCTCTGCCACTTTTTTTCCAAACATGGTTTTTCTTTTACACTCATATGTGATCACAGCGAGAAGATTAGGACCACCCCTGCCCCCCAAGCAATGAGAATAAAAGGCCCAGTTAACAGATATATCAGCGATGAATAACCTTTTTAAATGCTGCTTAATTGAAGTGATTTCTGGATAAAAAATATTAATTGTTTACAGCTCTTGTTCTAATACAAGACACACAGATCTGTAACACCATGGGGCTGAAATTCACCTTANNNACTGTGAAATGACAGCTCATTATCTTTTTTATTGATTTCATATTCCTACTAATAATGACGAACAAAGGTGAATACCATTGATTGAAAAATCATTATTGCTAAAAAGATGATAGGTGCAGATAATCAATTATGCCTAATAAATAAAACAATATATAAGAAATAAGAGTAGGTGCAGGCTGTTCATTTCCTTGAGCACGTTCCATCATTAAATGAGACCTTATCAATTCTCCTACCTTAATTCTGCTTTCCCTCTTCATACCCACATCATCATATCCAAGGACCTCTTGATCACTGAATATACTCATACTGGACTTCTATAGGAAATTCAGAAGATTTATAGCCATTTGAGTGAAGAAAATTTTCCTCATCTCAGTTGCAAATGGTTGACTCCCTCTCCTTAGTCTAGACTTACTAGCCGGCAGAATTATCCTTCTAGCAGTTGCCCTGTCAAGTTTATTTAGAGTTTGATATGTTTCAATGTAATCACTTTTCAGTCTTCTAATCTCTAGGAACTATGATCCTGATCTACTCCATCTTCCCTCATTGGACATTGGACAATCAATCTTGTGAATCTTTACTACATCAGGTGAACCTTTGATATAAGGCAAATATACTCTGTATTGCGGTTTGGGTAAGGAGGTCTAAACTGATACAGTACTCCAAATGTGAGGTCACCAAGACCATGAAATACAGCACGACTTCTTTACTCTTATACTCCAGTCCTTTTGTTATTGATATCAATGCAGCATTTTGCTTTCCTAATTGATTATTGTATTTGCATGTTAACTTGCTGAGATTTACGTTCAAGGATGTGTAACTCCCTCTGAATTTCCCGTGTGACTCAGTGTCTCACCTTTAAAGAAATATTCTGTTGTTTCTTTTGCTTCTTCACAGTTCTCCCATTTCAGCTATCATCCTCTTGCCCATTTGCTTAATGTTACTCGGCCTTTGTATCTTCATGACCTACTTTTCTCATCCAGCTTTTTACCATCAGCAAATGTGGATTCCTTATAATTCATTGTTTCATCTAAGCTATTATTAGCAAGTGTAACTAACTGAGGCACAAATTCTGAACTTTGTTGCACTCCACTGTGTGCAGCCTGCTAATTCAAGGAAGGCCTATATATGTTTTGGAGTAATTGTAGTACTAGGCAAGACACTTATTGATCATTCATGCACTTTGGGAGGAAACATCCTAACGTTATCCTGTCTGGTCTACATATGATTTCAGTCTCAAACTTTATGGCTGATAATAATTGTTGCCTTGTCCATATTATCCACATTCCACAAGCGATTTTTAAAAATAAATTCTGTTTTAGTTTTTGTAATGTTGCTTCTCTGATATCTAATATGTTCTTTACTAGGTGGCTTGGGACATCCTTATGTTCTGAAAGATACTACAGAATCATAATTCTTTAACCTGCAGGGCTTCATTCATAAATCTGACTTCTGTTTTTTTTTAAACTTTGTGTTGTTCTTCAACATTGCTCATTTGAGAGCTGTACTTGCTCATTGTATATGATTAATATGTCTATACATATAGATTAAATAAAATATGATCAGCTTGCCAATTGGTACTTTGTCTTGGAAAGTAAATAACATTGGCACAGACACATCAGCTGCCCATTCCTAGTTGGCCAAAGGAGTTGATGGTTGTGCTTAGTAAACCCTTCAGTACATATACGTAAATGAAAGACAGGCATCCCTGGGTTTCCTTTCAGGTGAATTATATCATTGAGCTACAGTGAGCATTTGAAAACTGGATGGGTTAGAGCAGATAAATCAAAAAGGAACAAGCCTAATTTCCCTCCATTTATTCTAACTAGTCAATGACCCATGAAATTGTATGTTGGTACATAAAATCAGTTGTAATTTCATAGGTCGGGCAATTCATTCAGGACTGAAACTTCCACTCCAGTTCTATGGGTTCCGAGGTGGCTGATGAGGACAAAGTGGAACTCTCAGACTCTGTCACAAGTGGGATGGGACGTACCTGAACAGGCAGGCCAGTAGGGAGTATGCAAGGTTGTACACTCCTTCCATATTTTACACTGGGCTTCCACGAGCTCCTGACAAAAAGAATTGAGGTTCGCAAAGTCATCCTGAGTGATCCTCCTCCACTTTGAGTGGTCACAAGCCAGGATATTCCCACCAGTTGGACTTTTCACGGAGGCTTTGAGAATATCGTTGAATCATTTCTTCTGTCCATCTGGCGACCTCTCGCTAATGAATATCAGGATAAGGTGCCTGTTTCAGGAGTCTGATATCAGGCATAAGAATAAAATAGCCTGCCCATTGGAGTGGACTGAGTGAAGTTAGAGTCATGGTGTCATAGAGTTATACAGCATGGAAACAGAACCTTCGGTCCAATTCGTCCATGCCAACCAAGTTGCCTATGTGAGCAAGTTCCATTTGCCTGTGTTTGGCCCATATCCCAGCAAACATTTCCTATCCATGTATCTGTCCAAATGTCTTCTAAACGTTGTAATTGTACTCACATCCACCACTTCCTCTGGCAGCTCATTCCATCCACTCGCCATCCACCATATGAAAATGTTCCTCCTCAGGTCCCCTTTAAATCTTTCCTCTCTCACCTTACATCTATGGTCTCTAGTTTAAGACTCACCTACCCTGGGAAAAAGGCTCAAAGCATTCACCTTATCTCTGCCCCTCATGATTTTTCTGCCTATATAAGTTCAGCTGTCAGCCTCCTACACTCCAGGAAAACAAAAAGCCTCAGCCTATAAGAACATAAGAACATAAGGAATAGGAGCAGGAGTAGGCCCATTGAGCCTCCTCCGCCATTCAATAAGATCATGGCTGATCTGGCTGTGGACTCAGATCCACCTATCTGCTTTTTCCCTATAAGCCTAAATTTCCCTACTATGCAAAAATTTATCTAACTGCGTCTTGTATATTTAATGAGGTAGCCTCTACTACTTCCCTGGGCAGAGAATTCCACATATTCACTACTCCCTGGGAAAAGCAGTTTCTCCTTGTCTCCATCCTAAATCTATTCCCCCAAATCTTGAGGCTATGTCCCCTAGTTCTAGTCTCAC
>JAUZTB010000118.1:56336133-56348929 GCA_034780895.1 Rhynchobatus australiae | reverse complement strand
ATTATAAACAGTATAAACTAAGCAAACAAAAATTTAAAAAAAACAAAACAAAACTGGGCCAAAATTTCTCAATAGAAAGGCCAATATTCTCAGAACTGAGGTCCCAATAACCATCAGTGGGCTCCATTCAGAATGCCACATGATTGACAGACATCAGATTCCCAAGACAGAGATATCCCCACCTACTTGCAGGAATCCAGAAACACCTATAAATGCTCAAAGCGGAGAAGGAACATTTAGGATAGCAGTTATAACATTGAGTTTATGCATTGACCCAACACAGAAGCCCAGTGTAAATAGCGGAAGGAGTGCAATGCATCCCTTAAGATACCTCCTGCCCCAACTGTAGTAGAGTCTGCAGGTGCCATGTGCTCTCAGCAGTCCACCAGAACACAGAGATCTGGAATGGAAACAAGTCACCCACAATCATGAGCAGACACAAGAGATTGCAGATGCTGGAATCTGGAACGACAAACGATCTTCTGGAAGAATTCAGCGGGTCAAGCTGCATTTGTAGGAGGAAAGGAGCTGTCGATGTTTTGGGTTGAAACCCTGCATCAGGACCTGAGATCTCATACCTGTTAGACAAGGATAAGAGCTGAAGTCATTCCAGAGCTCTCCCCTGGATCCCTCTACCTGCCTCTTTTGCAGTGCCTGACCACTATTCAAATTCATGGTATTTAATTGAAGGGATGTGGACTACCTTCTGGAACACAGCATCCAGGTAATTCTTCCCATGCCTGATATGTCACAGCACCTGGAGCTTGGACTCCAGCTCATCAGTTCGGAGCCAAAGTTCCTTGAACAGCCAGCACATGCTGCAGGTATAGTCACTGTGAATCACAGTGGGGTCCACCAAATCCCAAATGTTGTAACTACGTCACATCTCCTGCGCAGCCATCTCTGTGACATGTATTTTATTAGTTTGGATTAAATAATTTTAAATGTGCACTCCTCAGTTGTGCTGACATCCCCTGATTTAAATCTTTAGGTCAATCAGAAGAGTCTGGGAAGAAATATTCACCACTTACCTACCTGCTCTCCCATGATGCCATACTTTGGCATTGACAGCCAAGAGCAGGTTGTGACTAAGCCTGTATCTCCCTGCTCTCATAGACTCCTGCTCTTTACATTTTCTCAGCCTCTCCATCTCCTGATCTTTATACTCAATAGGCCTCTCAATCTTCTGCTCTTTTCACTCTCTTGTTCCCCTAATCTCCTACTCTTTGCACTCTATTGGTCTCGTGATCTCCTTCTCTTTGTTCTCCCTCAGCCTCTCAATCTTCCAATGTTTACACAGATATATATCTGCAGCTTTTATTTTCCTTCTCCGCTCACTACAATCCTGCCCTTGAGCCTTCTTTTCTTTCAGACAATCAAGGACTGAAACCTGGTCTGGCCAAGGAGCGAAGAAACAGTGTTGTTCGATTTATCATTTTCAATTACCAGCTCAGACGTTACATTATTCAAACAGCAGGGGATAGTTTAAAGCCAAGATATGCATATGGTTGGTGACTGGGCATGTACCCTGAAGCCAGTGAAGGGGGAAAGGAAGAATGTCGGAAGTCAGAATGGTACTTTGATGGAGCAGCTTGCAGAAGAGGAGTGATGGGTTGGGAACACTGCAAGACTCAATACTTTTACAAGACCTGTTAGAAAGTTTGGTCTAGAAATAGCCTTGTGCTTCTTTTCAGCCTTAAAACAGCAGAGTGTTGTTCGATAAGACTCTAAAAAAGGTCACATAATTGCACAATGTTCATCAGAAAGAGCAGGCTACACAAAAAAAAAAACTCTAGTTGAATTTTTTTGCAACTGTCAGCACACTTTGAGAGATCACTAGTCAACTCCTAAAGGAACACGAGAACTCTCCCAGCATCTGGAGAGGGATTTGTTGCAGATGGCTTTACCAGTGATTCCTGAGGGCAGAGAATGTGCTCCCAAGTTTGCTGAGAGGGACATCAGTGGCTGGTGGATCATATCACTCATTGGAGGGGTGTTCTTTGTTCAAGGAGGTCATGGAGACCAGCCAGGTCTACAGCCAGCTGCTCCTGATAGAAAGGGTCAGGAAGATGGGCCAGGTGTGTGGCCTGAGCCAAGCTTTGTGAACATGAGCAAGTGTACAGACAGAGTCAGTGGCAAACTTAGGCCAGATGTGCAGCAAGAGTTGGGAGCCTGGAATGGAGCTGAGCATGTGGCCAGGAAAAGGGAACTGGAGACTGGTAGTTGTGGGGGATGGGGTCATGGGGAATGAAAGAACCGAGGAGGGATGCAATGGGTCAGGCTCCTGTGCCTGTGCTAAGATTGCAGAATAAAGCAGAGAATAATCCTCACCACATGGATTTGCTCTCACCATTCAAGAGAATTTAACCCATTCAATGAGTCCGTTCCAGTATTCTGAAGATCTCCTGTGGAACGGCCATTGAAACTAAATTGGGGTTGTTCCTTCCTCAAAATGTGGGGGAGGGGGCTTGTATGTGGTGAACAGATTAGAGATTCACCAGGCACTTGGAAGGACTAGTAATGGTTAATGTGCAGTTTATTAAAGCAGTGCCATGAATACATAGGCCAAAAATACAAGGGGTTTGTGTGTGTGTGTGTGTGTGTGTGTGTGTGTGTGTGTGTGTGTTTGTGTGCACGTGCGCATGCTTGCTTGTGTGTGTATGTGTGTTTGCATACTGTACATGTGTGTTTGTGTATTTGTGCATGTGTGCTTGTGTGACAGATGAAGTCCACACCAATGTGTGAGCATTAATACCAATGCAGCAAAGTCTGGTCCCCAGTTATGTTGTTGCCCTTGCCACAGGATCAAGCCCTCACTCTGTCAAGTCCATGTGTAGTTGGTGTGAAACAGCTACCTCAGCTCAAAAGATATCACACACAGCCAACTTCCACTCCACAGCAACCAACCCGAATGCTGCTCTGTTATCAAAGCCAGGAAACTCAGATGTTTTGATGTCAATATTGCCTTCCTGAACACAGCAGCCCCTCCTCTTCTGGAGGGACTTCACCATCAAACCTAAAAGAGTCCAGTATCCCAATGACTCCCCCGTAGGATTATCGAATTCCCTATGACCTTTTAGCTCTCTCTAATATGGAGCAAAAAGCTGCAATCATCATACATAGGCCTAACCTGGAGGTGACAGATGAGGCCAAGGAGTTCTACTTTGACTTTGAAAAGACACTGGTCTGCATCCTGGGGGAGAAAAGTTGATTCTCTTGGGGAACGAGGGTGGGAGGAGGTACAACCTCCGGCAAGGCATGACCAGCAAGGAAGGAGTAGGGAAGACTAACTCTAATAGGGTCCTCGTCCTGACTGAGCACTTGAAGTTTGTCAGTGTCTTCTCCTGCACCCAGTCAGTCAGCTCCATTGGGCAGACCATGTCATTTGCATGCCTGCCACCAGACACCAAAACAGAATTCTATCTTGAGTTCTGTCACAGGAGAAGATTACCAAGTCGACAGAGAAAACGATCCGAGGATATGCTCAAAGCATCCTTAAAGAGTTGCAACATCCCCCCTGACACTGGGTATCACTGACCCATGAATGTTCAAATTAGAGAAGGAGCATTCAGGATGGCTTTGATAACCTCAAGTCCAGACATCAGGAGCACCAAAAAGCTCTGCACAAGTGGCAGAAGGAGCGCACCATCTTACAAGTACCCCACCTCCCAACTTGTCAGGTAGCTCCTATTCCACTGTGGACATGTCCACTGTCACCACCATTAGATTCCAAGAAATGGAGCGGAAGCAGGTCATCTTTGATCCAGAGGAGGAGGAGGAGGAGGAAGAAGAAGAGGAAGTGGGGGGAAGGAGAACGGGGTAAGGGAATCTGCAATGACAGCAGTGACATTGGTCAGTAGCACACATGTACTTTTTAAAAGTCATGTGTGGTATTCTGAAAGCAAATTGGACGCAAATATAAATTCTGCATGGCTGACATTTATTACAAGGATGGAACTTTATTGGTTAAAAGGAATAAAAAGTAATTTTTACAACTAGACCTTTGGGGGATTTTGTTCTTTTATCAGTTAAAACTGAAAAATTCAAGGGTTAGGTGTCATTACAACTTACAGAGTAAATATCTCCAAAGTTCAGATTATATGAGGCATGTTGCACAATATGCTATTCAAATCAGCAAAGAGACAGAGCTGTTGAAAGAACATGATTTTAAAGGTAAGAAACTTATTGTTGTGTAGCACTGTGCTTGTGTGATTTTGAATATGTCCATGCCATATTTCCATCTGCCTGACATATAGACTATGCTGTTGGGTAGTTAAGTAATATTACTGCTAAAGAAATAAAAATGATGCAACACCATTGCCCCCTGTTGGAAATATTAAAAAACAATGATTATGACACAAGTATTCATGTGAAGGCAATTTACTAACATCATAGTTATTAAGCAAGCATAAACAAATTGCAAATCAGCAGATGCTGGAAGTCTGAAATAAAAGTCGCTGGAAACACTTTAACAGGTTTGGCAGCATCCGCGAAAAGAAAAATTGAGTTGACATTTCATCCCAAAGAATCTTTAACAGAGCTGGGAAAGGGAGAAAACAAGTTCATTTTAACTTGTAGAGAAGATGGGGGAGAGATGGATAGGACAAAGGGAAGCCCCAATTGTGTGAGATCAGGGTGGCCATGGGGATAAGCTGTTAATGTAGGAACCTGATTAACGAATTAATGGGGCAGTTGTAGGAAAATAACATGAACAAAGAAGTTTGAAAATCTGTGAGATGAGGCCATTTAGGGAGAGAAAATACAAACAAGGAATGTGAAAGTTGTAGGGACTGCCAAGCAAGTCAGACCATTTTAATGGAGAGAAAAATGGAGTCAATATCACAGATGGATGACTTACAGCAAAATTGGCTAGTTCTGATTCAAACAGAGGGAGTGAGTTACCTGAAGCTTTTGAATTCAATATTGAATTTGGCAGGCTGCAACGTGCCCAGATGGAAGATGAAGTGCTGCTCCTTGAGCTTACGTTGGCTCTTGTTACAACAGTGCAGGAGGACACATACAGACAGGGTTGGAGAATTAAAATGGCAGGCAACAGGAAGCTCTGGGTCAGTCTATTGGCTGTTCATTCAGGAAGGTAAAATAATGAAGTTCCTAAAACATAGAGAACAAATGGTGGTTAGCATAGCTTCTGAGAGAATGGCTTGGTATCTTGTGCCTTCTCTGAAACAATTAGAAACAATAAAGAAAAGAGTAACATGGAACCTCACTTACACATAGACAATTCTGAAGAGAATTTCCAACAAGATGTTATTCAGAGATCAATATACTCCCGACTTCTGCATCCACAGATTAGTGCAATGACAGGGATTGTGCAGAGGCATGAACCTGGTCCAACATAATCCAGCCCCCCGTCCCATATTAGTCGTAGGCTGGTGCAGATTTATCTGATTTTAGCTGAGGTTTCAGAATAAGCAGTGAATAATCCCCACCACATGGATTTGCTCTCACCATCCAAGAGCATTTAACCCATTAAATGAGTGCCTTCCAGTATTCTGAAGATTTCCTGTGGAATGGCCACTGAAGCTAAATGGGGTTCGGTTCCTTCTTCAAAATGTGGAGGAGGGGCTTGAATGTGGTGAACAGAGTAGAGGTTCACCAGACACTTGGAAGGACTAGTAATGGTTAATGTGCAATCTATTAAAGCAGTGCTATGAGTACATAGGCCAAAACTGGCCAACAAAGGCCAACTCCTGGCTTCTAGAGGGAGATCTGAAAGGCGACCAAGAGGAACATGAGGTTAACTTTTGTTTTACATCATGCCCCAAGCCTACTTGGTTTGTTTCCAACCAAAGTCCAACAACTCACCAGTTTCTCATTTTCAGAAGTTTGGAGCTGCTTGCTATGGATGTGATGTAACTCTAGAAATCCACACTTTAGTAAGTCGGTTGTGCAACAGTAGCTAATGTATTGGTATTGGTTTATTATCATCACTTGTAGTGAGGTACAGTGAAAAACTTGCCTTGCATACCGTTCATACAAATCAATTCATTACACACTGCACTGAGGTAGTACAGGGTAATAACAATAACAGGATACAGAGTAAAGTGTCACAGCTACAGGGAAGTGCATTGCAGGTAGACAATAAGGTGCAAGGCCATA
Organism: Rhynchobatus australiae; assembly: GCA_034780895.1. NCBI lineage: Eukaryota > Metazoa > Chordata > Chondrichthyes > Rhinopristiformes > Rhynchobatidae > Rhynchobatus > Rhynchobatus australiae. The sequence continues at coordinate 56,342,809 of JAUZTB010000118.1, read as the reverse complement.
ACGAGGTAGATTGTGAGGTCAAGAGTCCATCTCATCATATAAGGGAACCATTCAATACTCTTATCACCATAGGATAGAAGTTGTTCTTCAGCCTCGTGTATGTGCCCTCAGGCTCCTGTATCTTCTGCCTTGGTACGGGAGAGGGAAGAAGAGAGAATGACCTGGGTGGGTGGGGTCTATGATTATGCTGGCTGCTTCACCAAGGCAGTGAGGGGTATAGACAGTGTCCATGGAGGGGAGGCTGGTTTCCGTGATGTGCTGGGCTGTGTCCACAACACTCTGCAGTTTCTTGTGGTCCCGGGCTGAGCAGTTGCCACACCAAGCCATGATGCATCCAGATAGGATGCTTTCTATGGTGCATTGATAAAAGTTGGTGAGTGTCAAAGGGGACATGCCAAATTTCTTTAGTCTCCTAAGGAAGTAGACGCTCTGGTGAGCTTTCTTAGCCATGCCGTCTATGTAGTTGGACTAGGTGATATTCACTTCTAGGAACTTAAAGCTCTCAACCCTCTCGACCTCAGCACCATTGATGTAGATGGGTGCATATACACCGCCCCCTTTCCTGAAATCAATGGCCAGCTCTTTTGTTGACAATGAGGGAAAGGTTGTTGTCATGAAACCATGTGAGACACTGTTTATGAGATGGACATCAAAATATAGACTTACTTTTATATAGTCCCTTACCTGTCACTATTAGGATATCCCAAACAGCTTTACAGCTAATGAAGAAGAGCTTGTCTATGCTGTTGTAATGTGGAAGTATAATGTAAAGTAGGGGAAGTCTATAAACTGTGGTCTATTCTTGTGCAGGTCAGGATGTATACTTAGTTATCATAATGGTAAGGATAGACGATACCAATAGAAAAAGTATATATTATTAAGAAATCAAGAAACAATGAAGGATTGCGTGAATGTTAACAATGTATTTCCATAGAACAGATTATAGTCTGACACACTTCATGTTGTATTCCCTACAAACATTAAGATTACATTTTGAAAATATGAATAATCTATACTCAATTCCCCATAGACCATTTCTGGAACAGAACTGGAGCAGAATCAATCCTTACGATCTTTGTAGTCCATTCCTGCTATTGGTTCTTGAGGCATTCCATGGAATTTCAGTGTAAACTAGAATCAAAGAGACTCAATCTCACACCACAACATTCAGAATGGAAATGAAAACTGACAGTTGGAAAAGCTTGCAAAGTGAGCATGTCACACTTTATATGTTATCCTTTCATTAATGTTATTAGACTTGCTGTTTGCTCTTCTGAAAATTGTGTTGAAATTTTGTAATTTGTTCTGATGATTTAGGACCAGTATCACTGGATTATAGTTTATTCAATGAATTTCAGACATACTGAATTTACTCAAGGACACATTCCAGCATTAACTGAAATTAAATGCAGTCAGATTTTGATTAAATATATGTTCCTTCCAAATACAATAGCAATTGCTCTTAGTGGATTAATATTTTCTCAGATGATTGTTTAAAGGATTATTGTCAGCTCTGAAAAGATATAGCCCAAGTTTAATTGGCACTCTCCTCTATACATGCATCATAGTGGCAAAATTCCAATCATGGCTGAACCTTGACTAATTTTTTCCATCAACTATAAATATTAATGAAATCTGCTACTTTTCTTGTCAAGTTTCTCTCTGTAACTTTTTCTTCTTCTCCTTTCCTGAAGTCACTGACTCTTTGCCAGAATACCATCCCATGGTCTTGTTCACCCCCCTCCCCACCCCCCCATTCCACATCCAAGTGAACATTATTCAAACATGAGCTGAAGCAGTGACTGTTGGCAAGACAACCAACTGTGGAAAGCAACGCAGCTCGATAGTCCACACACGTGCACTTCCAACAGAGGTCAACATGAGTAACAACATAAGTTTTTTTTTAATGCAGTCCATGCTAGGAATCTTTGTAGAGCAATTTGCACAGCTGCAGAAAGTGTAAATAGGAAGGGGGTTGGCAAAAGAGAAAACAGACTGGATTGTACTGGGTGCAGCCGAAAAGTTGAGCTGGATGTTTTTAAGAAGACTTTTTGGAAGCAGCAGTGATGTGGATTAGGGAAAAGAACTCTGGGGTATATAATAGCTGAATGATCTGCTACAGATGGTGAAACAGAGGGAGTGAGGAACAAGGAGTAGATTACAGTAAAACAAGAGGAGGATGTTTGTGGGGATCTGCAGCTGATAGAAGTTGCTGAGTTGGTCTGAAATGGGACCATGAAGTGGTTAGGAACCAAGAACGAAGGCCTTAAAATAAGTTCACTGAGTCAAGGAATGACAGTTGAACTTCACAAGGTCGACACTGATGGAAATGTGAGGCTTTGTGAATTTTAAGGTGAAAAATGCTGGATGAGTTATGGAGGCAGGAAATCCTGAAAGGAAAACATTTGAGAATAATTCAGGTTAAATAATAATCAGAAACTGGAGCCTTGTCTCCCTAAATTAATGACCTTAAATTTATCTGAAATCAGCTGACTCACTGCAGGCTAGATACTGAACCTGGATACCGTCCAGTTTGCATCACTTATCAATAGATGGATGAATGTCAAAACGATCAGATAGCTAGCTAAAATTTTCATTCTAAGTATTCGCCCTTCATGTTAAATTGTGATAAACTGAGCAGCACTATAGTCTCAAACACCCATTTGTCTTTGTGTTAATTGTCTAAAATATGCCTTAGCTTTCATTCCTTTATGTCATTCATATAGCTTCACCTTCATGTCCTCTCTAGACCAGGAGACAAAATGCTCTGCATGTTCAATCTTTTAGTACAAGAAGATTAGGCCTTTTGCCCACCTGATTCTGTTCCATCTTTATAACAACGCTTGCCCATTCAATACACTTTCCATTGCTTCAGTTCCATTGCTACCCTGACCTAACAAAATTCCATGGAAGCAGCTGCAGACCATCCAACTCCTCATGCCTTCTCTGCTATTCAATAAGATTGGGCTGATCTCTTACCTCAGCACTACCTTCCTCCAGCAGTACCATTAATTACTTGGTTCCATTTATTCCTGTCCTTCACCAATTCTCTAGATTATCTTAATATCTAAAAATCTATTAATCTTTGTGCTCTGTGAAAAGGAATAAGAAGCAGATAGTTTGATTGATTGCACCTTTTTTCCACACCAGGGGACAGTTCAGATTGGTATTGGTATAGTGTCCCTTCCTGTCTGTAAAGGACCAAAATAAAATCAAGGAACACTCTTGGTCTAAATGGCATGGGTTACATTTTCTCACTAAACATCCCAGATTAAAAATTCTGTGCTAAGAGTAGCCCCAAGAATCAACCTAAAACTGCAAAGTCAGCAACTTGGCAACCAGTCACACAAATAGCAAGTTTTATCAAAGAAAATAGTGTACCTTGCCTGAAATAATTCCTTTTGTTGCTTTGAAAAATTTATCTTTGGAAATAAGACATGTTCTTTTGTTAATGTAAAATTTATAGTATGTTCTGCAATGTACTGTTTCAGTCTCTGTCAGGCTTGTCGCTTTGACATTTTTTGCTTTTCTAACGTTGCTGGTGTATTACAAGGAAATGATTTTTCTGAATGGCCAATAATATATAACCCCCCTCCACATTTTATATTTGATGACAATCAAAGCATTAATAAAATGGTTGCAAATGATGAAATATCATGGAAACCTGTTATATATCTTCACCTAACAGAGTATTTTAACATCTGGTTTTGCATGTCATGGAGGAGAAAGTTTCATAAACTGATTTTGTATTGCAAAACAAGATTAGAACAATGGATTTGTTAGTTGTGGCTGAAGTAAGTCTTTTTTGTTCATTCAGTGCCACAAATTAGTTTTTCATTGCAGCTGTTGAAAGATAGAGATTGAGATCAAAGTACTGCTGTGGAGTACAACATTAAAACAAATGTAGCATAAAGGAAAGCAGAGATTAAGAGAGATGAAAATGAAAAAAATACAGGAAGATAAATTATAATTGAAAGAATGACATCAAGAGAATGCAAATGCATTGAACAAACAAGAGCCTTTATAACTTCACATACAAACATTACATTTATTTAGATTTTTTAATGAAATGCATATGCCTCACTCTCAAGGATGTTGGCTTTATATGGAGATAAATGAAAAGTAAGACAGTAAAAACTGAAAACTAGTGTAGAAGCTATTTGCTGCCAGGAAAAATGAGCAGTTGAAAGGCAGATGCTGAAAGCACTGCAAACAAGAACTATATTACAATATAGAATTCCAGGATTAGGAATATATTTATCTTGGTGCACAGTGTTAATAAGAGAACAGTGAGATATTAAATTATATTGCTCTGAGACTTGCTTTCATTTCCATTTTCTCACTTTGTTTCCCTTTCGCAATTGAAGGTGTAGTCCTATGCTGCAAAGGCACTCCGTCTGCAGTACTGTTCCGCTACCTCTTGCAAATGAGATAAGTCTGTTAACCTATGCATTGAAAGCTGATGGATTATCCTACCATGAGAATGTTGGTATTGAGTTCACCCTGTTCTGCTAGATGTGCATAAGAAAATCTAACAGCAGGAATTAATGGATAATGTTCAACAATATAAATTCCAGCAGATTCTTTTCCCTCCCTAACCCTGGGAATCTGAGGCCAGTAGGAGCGTCACAAGTGTTAAAATAGAATGAGATCAACTAACCATGCTTGAAATGGAAAACATATCTGGCATATTCTGCTCTTCATGGCTTCATGCTACATTAGTCCTTAATCACTCAGACATTAGGTGACTTTTGTGAACAAATATTCCAGTGACAATATCCATTAATTTTTTTTGGTCCTGCTTTAATAGTCATGATCTTTACCATCATATTCTACACTCCTGGAAGGAATCTTGGTATGCAAATTTCTAATGCCAAAAATAATAAAGAACATAGTTGTTGCATGCCTTTGTATTTTACATAGTTCAATGAATGCAATGATTCTGAGTAATAATTTTTCAGGATAACTGCATTATAAATGTTAGACGAATAATGAACAGAACTAACAACATGTCTATAGACTTCCCAGTTATTCCTATGTTTTATATAGATTGCAAACTATGTAAATATTTGCTCAAAATTTTGAATTGCTTGCCCATTTTCTACAGCAGAAAATCTGAAATGACCAGTTCACGCAGATTATAGCCTTAAAGTGTGAGATTAGAAATTCACAGGATGGACAGAGGCAAACCAACCCATTGTTTTCACCAGGGCTCCGAAATTAATCTTGATGACATACTATCATCCTTTTTTCATATCCTGGTAGCCAACATACAGGGTTAAAATTTGATGATTGTCCCACATCCAATACAATCTAGCTCAACTTAAAATTACATACTATTTTTAGAATGTTTTGTTCATAAAGCTGCTGGAAGTGAGACCGATAACAGTGGCATGAGTGCACCAGGGTGTCTGGATCTTAATAAGTGATTGGATGAACAGTGTCATAAAGGTTGGAGCAAACAACAGTGGAATGACGGAATCAGATCCAAAATAGAGAAATAAAGAAGAAAAGAAAGATGGAATGGAGCAAAGGAGAGAAGAAACAAAGCAAAAATAAGAATTACATTCTAAGTTTTAAATTTTACCTTTTTAAAATCTCTTGAAAATGTCTCAGAGTACTGAACCCTCCTCGTGATGGGCAATTTATATGAAAATCTACACTTAAGTCAATCAACATTGGACAGTTAACACCAAGAGCACAGGGGACTGAAAGATCTGCAGCAAACCTTATGGAAGAGAAGCAAACTTTCGGGGGGATCAAGGTGGGTTGCATGGCAAATACAGGAGGGTGGCACGTTAGAACAGGAGTAGACCTCGAAGGGTTGTGTGAGAAGCTAGGATGACAGGCAGATCACACAAACCCATCCCATGGGCTACATGTTACTGACTGGCTGTTTTACACTCTGCATCATTGTAATGGAGTAATCCAGTTAGTTCCAGTCACCTGTACTTTCTCCATGACTCTTCAAATTATTTTGTCTCAAATGTTTATGCAATTCCCTTTTGCAAGCTTGGATTGACTCTATTTACACCACTCATACCTGAAAGGAATTCCAGATCAATACATCGCTCAGCATAAAAATGCTTTGCCTCACATCTATATCTTTTGCCCATCACTTTAAATCTGTGTCTCCTTGCCCTTCAACCATCCAGCTTCAATCTCTTTACACTATTTAAACCCAGCAGGATCTACTATACAGAGGAGACACAAAAAATTGCAGATGCTATACCTCCTTTGGACATTATTAATCTTTCAGCAAAATCTGGCACCATGTTGAGCAATAAAAGGGAACTCTAATGGGCTTTTAACTTACAATGGACATGGGCTGCTTATTCAAGCATTAGCTCTAATATCATCTGAGAAATTATCTGCTGTGCTTTGAGAAGGTTTTAAAGACCTGGTCTGCAAACAACACTTACATGCATTTTTCAAGTGAATTTGAGTGAATGCATTTTCAAAAAAACATCTGACTTATGTGTTGCTGTTCCCAAATGTTCTGCAAATGTAAAGGTTTTCTGATCTTAAGGCAAGATAGGAAAAGAAACCAGGATAAAAAGTCTTCTACAGTTGAAGAACACAGACTGGATTCTAAAGTGTTAGAGCATCATCTAAACATAATTTTACAGAATTTCATGGTTGTAAAAAGATATTGGAATAGTTTGACTTTATTTAT
>JAUZTB010000118.1:56246220-56256220 GCA_034780895.1 Rhynchobatus australiae | reverse complement strand
TCCTTGCTTCTTGTGCATCGCTACAGCCATATCTAAAAGACAGAAGTAAACTGAAAAAGGCACTTTGATCATCACCTATCTGCTGGAGTAACAAGCATTCCAGATACATGACAACACCAATGGAAATTCCCTCGAGACTTCATCACTGTAACCTCAGCAGAAATATCAATCACTACAAAAATTTCTGTCAACCTCTGCCAAGATTACAGAAGCAAACTCCTGAGGAAATTATTAGCATACAAGCTCAGGCTCTGGTATAAGATAATGAAATGCCTCCAACAACTAAAGATGTGGATGTCTTCCTATTATGACATAGGAGGCCATTCAGACTACCAAATCTATGCCAGTTCTCAGAACCATCTCATTACCCCACTTCCCTGTAATCTATTCTCTCTCACACGCCCATCAACATCCTAATTCTCCTATCATCCATCTAGACTATAGAGAATTTATAGCAGCTAATTAACCTACTAACCAGCACATCTTTGAGAAACAGGAGCACCCTAAGGGGAAATTCACAGAGTTACAGAGAGAATGTGTAAACTCAACACATAGAACTGGAGGTCAGGATTGAACCAGAGTCAGTAGTTCTAACAGCTGTGTCACTGGGCCATTTCTACAGGAGCTGAGAAATAAAGGTACAAATGGAAAATACCATCAATTTGAGAAATGTTGATTGAATGCCAATTTCATGGCTGTCTGTGATATCAGGTATGCTGCCAGATCAAGGCCAGCAATGACAGCACTGCCTGTCAAGATGAGAAGACATTCAGTCCACAGGCCACCTTGCTCTCATACAAGTGAGATGAAATATGAAGGTAATCTACATTATTGCTGCTATTGTAAATGGCTGTGCAGCTTGTACAAATCAAGACATGCCAAATGGCTGGGGCCAAGGAGTAGTGAAAAGAGCTGCCTCAACCTTTAGGGTCACTAAAAGATATACAAAAGTGAGCCACCACATCTAATACTACCAGAGGTAGCACCTAAATGAAGCACAGGACCAGGTTTAAGAGGGGGAATGCCAACAATTGACACCAACGCAGAAGGAAGCAGGAGTTAATAAAAAGCTTCATAAATTGACCTTTTCTGCTTAAGTGGGATGAAGAATGAAAGATGTGGGAATTGACTAAGATTTAATTGCAGCGTACGTAAAGATACATTTGTGAAAGACACGAGGAGGAAGTGGACAGAACTATATCAGTACTGGGCAGATTTCCAAGCCAGGAGATCTTTATGAAGTGGTTTTCACAATTAAAAAGGGTACACAAAGTAAAACTCATTTTGCAAATTAGTAAAGAGATGGTATCATCAAGCCCCTGTGAACCAAAGCAGATAAGGGGAAACAAATATGGCTTAGTTTCATAATGGAAGCATGTAAAAAGAGCATTGCAATAATCATGGAAGACTTTAATCTGTGTAGATTAAGTTAATCAAATTGGAAAAGGTAGCTAGCTACAAACATAAATTCACAGAATGCATTTAGACTAGTTTCCCTACAGCAATGCATTACAGAGCAGAGAACAGACCATCTTGGATCTGATAATGGAACAGATTTAGTAAATAACCTTGAAGTAAACGAGCCCCCAAGTGTCATGCTTATAATATGATGAACTTTGTATTCTGTTTAAGAGGAAGAAACTTGGGTCAGAAACAACTGTGTTTAACTTAATAAAAGGAATTACAATGGAATAAGGACAGAACTGGCTATTGTGGACTCGGCTGACAGATTAGCAAGAAAAACAGTAGGCAAGCAGTGGCAGACATTTAAGGAGGCAACCCATTTCACCTAGCAAAAACATATACCAGTAAAAAGGAAAGATTTGAAGGGAGGGATGAACCAAACATGGATAAGAAAGGAAGTTAAAAGAGAAATCATAAGGGGGCAAAAGCTAGCAGGAGACCCAAAGACAGGGATAAATTCAGAATATTGCAGAGGAAGACAAAAAAAAATAATAGAGAAAATAATCTATGATGAAAAACTAGTGACAAATATAAAAACAGAAGAATTTATTTAAGTACATAAAAAGGAAGACAAGTCCATGTGAACATTGCCCTCCAAAAGAATGAGACTGGGGAAGTAACTATGGGAAACAAGGACATAGCAGAGGAGCTAAACAGATATTTTGCATTGTCTTTGTGGTAGAAGTTACTACAAAACATCTCATTAATATAGAATAGGGCTGGGAAGGAATTAAATACAATCACAATAGAATTGGTATTAGGGAAAATAATGCAGCTTACGTTGGTAAACCTCTTTGTCTGGAGGGTTGCAATTTAGGATCCCAGAAGACATGACTCTAAGATAATGGATGCAGGAGTTAAAAACATATTACTTGGAGAAAGGAAGCAAATGGACAGTAGCCAAATTTTAGGATGACATAAAAAATAAATGGGAAGGCTAGTGATGAGCAGGATGCAAACAGTGTACAAAGAGACACGGACAGATTAGGTGAGTCGGCAAAAAGTTGGCAAATGAAGTTTAGTGTGAAAATGTGAAGTTATTCATTTTGGGAGGATTATTTAGTTGGAGAAGATTACAGAAAGCTGCAGCACAAAAGGACTCAAGGGTCCTTGTACATTAAACACAAAAAAGCTAGCACACAAGTCCAGCAAGTAATAGTGATGAAATACTATTACTAATAGCTGATACTATTACTAATACTAATAGCTGATGAAATACTGGCTTTAACTTCAAAGTGTGGAAGTTTAAAAAATAGAGAAGTCTTACTGTACTTGTACTGTAGTTGTTCTAGAGCACTGAAAAAAAATGGTCTCCCTCTTTAAGGAAAGATATTATTTCATTGGAGGTAGTTCAGAAAAGGTTCACTAAGATAATCCTTGTGGATCTATGTGGAAAGGTTAAACAGGCTGGGACTCTACTCACTGGAGTTCATTAAAGGTGAGAGGCCATCTTATTGAAACAAATGCATCTCTCAGGGTAACTGCTGAGATGAGATTTCCTCTCATGGGAGAGTCCAGAACCAGAGGGCCTAGACTTATCAATGACCTTCCTTCAATCCTAAGTTCAGAACTAGGGATATTCACCAAGGATTGCACAATGCTCTGCTCAATTTGCAACTTATCAGATAATAAAGCAGTCCACAGTCAAATGCAGCAAGAACTGAAATATCCAGGCCTGGGCTGACAGGTGGCAAACAATATTTGTGCAATACAAGTGGCAGTCAATAACAACATCCAAAAAAAGAAAATCCAGCTATCATCCCCTGATAGTCAATGGCATTACCATCATTGAATCCCCCAATATCAATATCCTGGAAGTCACCATTGACCACAAACTGATTTGGAGTAGCCATGCACACAATGTGGCTACAAGACCCGATCAGAGGCTAGGAATCCTGTAGCAAGTAACTCACCTCCTAACACCCAAAGCCTGTCCACCATCTACAAGGCTTAAGTCTAGAGTGTGGTGGAATACTCTCCACTTGCTTGGAGGAGTGCAGCTTCAACAACATACAATTCAAGGCAGCCCACTTGATAGGCACCACATCCATAACTATTCACTCCCTCCACCACTGAAGTATAGTAGGAGCAAAACCATGGGAACATCACCAACTGGAAGTTACCTCCAATCCACACACCATCCTGACTTGGAAATATATTGCCATTCCTTCACCATCACTGGGTCAAAATCCTGAAACTCTCTCCCTAATAGCACTGTGGGTATACTCACATCTTAAGAACTGCATTGCTTCAAGAAGGCATCTCACCACCACCTTCTCCAGAGCAAGCTGGGATGGGCAATTAAATGCTGGCTTAGCCTGTGAAGGCCACATTCCTTGAATGAATATTTTTTAAAAAAATAAAAAGGAGCAATCATTTAAGACCGAGAGGAGGAAGAACCTCCTCTCTGAGACTTGTTAGACTTTGGAACTCCTTGCCACAGAGAGCTATTGAAGAAGATTTTGAGGATATTTAAAGGTAACTAATCAGAAGCAATGAAAATCATATTTGTGACACAATATCATCATAGGGGCATCATTTCCATAGACCTTGCATAGCATAATGTTTGATTTTCCAAGCAGAGATCCAGAAATGACACGTGTTCCTTTCTCCCCCGTTAACGAAACCCAACTAATTGGAGTATCTAGTACATTGCATCAGAATTACACCAGCTATAAACCATAACCTCTGAACCAATATTCAGTTCAACTCAATAACAAGTAGTTTCGTTTATCTACTCCTGCTGATAATCAGAGATAATGAGACAGTGATGCCTGTTCATGTGGCAATATTCTCCAAGAAAATAACATAATGATATTTCTGATACATTCATCCAAAAGTAAAAAAACTGTTAAACAATAACCCAGTATCATACTTGAAAATGCTCTGCACAGTGGTTAAAAATCTGAGTGCAGAACCTGTCATTTTGGTCACATACCTTAATATTTATTTCACAGAATAAGAGGATCCAAATGAAAAAAAACACTCATTACACATCTGAACAACAGANNNGAAAGGATCTACATTCATAAAGATATTCCTGCATACTCTGAAGCAAATGAATTACATTTAGAATTATAATGATTGCTCTAGAATTGCAAAAGGAGGCAGGCATTTTACTATTTTGTTTTTAAGGTTATGTAACTATTTATAAAGGAACAAATGACACAATGAAAAAAAGTGTTGTTAACATCAGAAAATGCACAATAACTTTTTTTAAAATAAAAGATACCATTGTATTGCCACAGAATTGCCAAATAAATTTCAGAACAGCAACAGCTCGTCTTCTTGCATCCCAGGCCACCTTGTATTTTGCTTGATAGCACTCCCACAAGACTGCTCACGGAGATAATAGAAAAGATAGCCAAAAACATCTCAGGTATTCAGAACCATCAGAAAGAAGGGAAGAGAGAGATTTAAGGAAGCAATAAGGGCTGGAACCCTGTTAGCTGAAGGTATGGGTTAATAGTTTAGATTGGTCAGGAATCGATCAGGGCCAAAATTGAAAGTGCCTATCTCAGATGTTTACAGTGCTGAAAGAGATCAGAGTCAGAGGGAGGGGCAGGGTCACGGGAAAGGCAATACAAGTATAAAATGTTTTAAATGAAGGGATGGGAGCAAATATAGACCAAGAAGCACATATTTGGTTGCTGACTGGAACCTAGCGTATAATGCATTTTTGCCATTATATTGTAATGCAGAGGACCAGATCTAACTTCAGAATGAACAATAATAAACATAAGTAAACTCACCAGCCTTTGCCCCACACTTATGATATCTCCAAAATACTTGATTGCAGGCCTGAACCTTTCCTGCATGTCACAACAGAAAAACACAGTACTGGAAGCTACGAGGTTTCCCAGTGAAGTCATCTGGTAAAACACAGACAAAAGTAATTATGTCACTATTGGTTATTCCATTTCTTTCTGTACTTAAGATAATAATATACTTGGGCTTGCTAGAAGGTAGACAGGGAAAAGCTCCATTCAAAATATCACAATTGGCCTGTAATGAACAGTTTTCACACTCAGTTCCTGGGCACCGAATGATTCAGGAGAAAATGGTATATGCGGAAACTGAATATATTGAGCAATGTATGCCCAATCAATGTCATAATAGCAACAACTTGTCTTCTTGCACCTTTAATGTGGAAAATGCCCTAGACACTTTGTGGGAGCACTATCAAACACAATACAGGATTTAAAGGAGGTAATATTCCAGAAGTCTAAAGCATCTTAGATCTTCAGAAGCATCCTCCTCAAATCTCTTCAAAAAATTTCCACAGCTGATAATTATAATCAGAATCGTTTATTATCACTGACATATGTCGTGAAATTTGTTGTTTTGTGGCCACAGTACAGTACAAGACATAATGACATAAAAATTACTATGTTTTTAAAATACATAAATAGTGCAAAAGAGGCATAACAAGGTAGTATTCATGGATCATTCAGAAATCTTATAGCAGAGGGGAAGAAGCTGTTCCTGAAATGTTGAGAGTGGGTCTTCAGATTCCTGTATCTCCCCCCCCCCCATTGGTAGTAACATGAAGAGGGCATGTCCCAGTTGGTGAAGGTGGCATCCATCATCATTCATGGATGCCATCTTCTTGGGGCACCACCTCCTGAAGATATTCTCGATGATATCCGTGATGTGTTCGTGGGTTGTGTCCGTGATGGAGCTAGCTGGCCGAGTCTACAACCCTCTGCAGTCTCTTGCAATCCTGCACATTGGAGCCTCCATACCAGTTGGTGCTGCAAACAGTCAGAATGCTCTCCACCATACATCTATTGAAATTTGCAAGAGCCTTTGGTGACATACCAAATCTCCTCAAACTCTTAATGAAGTAGAGCTGCTGGTTTGCTTAGACTTGACAGTACTAGCTTCCCCTTCATAGATATTTGAAAAATGAATAGTTTTGATGGCATCAAATTCAGTTCTAAGATCCAGTGTTGTACTCACTTAAAAACTAATTTGGAAACAAATGCTCTTGTAACATCATTTGCAAGGTAAATTATTGAGCCACACAATTTTTTTCACCCCGGTACACGGGAAGGAGGTTCAGATCATTCCAAATAGATGAAAGCTTCCCCTCTCTTTTGTCTGCAAGGCAACTTTATGAGATTAGTGCCGGCAGTCTTACATCCTATTGGGACACGTAGTTATAGGTTGTTTTTACATAGCATACAAGACAAAGAGACAGACTATTCAGTTCAATCAGTCCATGCTGAACTACTTGAGCTTCCTCCCATTGTTCCTCATCTAAATCTATCAATCTAATCCTCTATTCCACACCCTGTCTCTCCACAACCCTTGCCCTCCCCATGCTTGTTCAATGTCCCTTTAAAAAAATTTATACTATTTGCTTCAATGCTGGTAAGTGCCACATTCTCACCATTCTTTTTGTTAAGAAGTTCCTTCTGAATTTTACGTTGGACATGGGGATTTGGATTAAAAGGCACTGAGTAATCATGAGTAAGATCATGGAGCTTTATTTGCTGTTGATCCACTATCTTTAAGTTGTTTATGATGAGGCCCTCAAATGAGGGTGGTAATTCTCCTGAATTTGCATTGCTTCTCTTGATGAGTTGCAATAAGAAGCTTACAAGGTCCTTTTACAGTGATATGAAAATGCACATTAACAATAGAAATAATCATTAAGCATCAAAGACATTCCCCATTGTATCATCAATATAATTCCATGGAAGTGCTTTATACACCACATTTTTCTTGATATGAATCAAATTTAACATATTTTTTTTTCTTTCTTATTTCCTTTTGCATGTTTGCTTTGTGATTTGATTCTATGCAGAGAGAATGGTCTGGAATAGCTTCTGTTTCATTGATCCACTTCTTATATTATTAAAAGTAACAAACATAATGATCACTTCCTGTCTTCACTCTGTAGGAAAATCAAAAGTACTTCCTACTTGCATTCATTGCAATTTCATAATTTTACAAAGATGACTTGTACACGAATACAATTCCAGTAAACAATTAAATGAAGTACTGATCAAATATTAGAATCACCGGGCTTGAAAACAATGTGGCTGATAATTACATGCATGTACAAACAAGCAGCTGAGGATTTCAGTTCATTGTTGCTTAACTTATCATCAGGTGTAAGGTGTGCCATACAGTGGGGAATTCATTCACATTATTTGTGTTTATTACTCTATGAACAGAAGTGCCATAGTTGATGGAATTTTCACATGAGATAATTTCTGGTGAGAAAATGTCACTGAAGAAAAGGTACCATCTTCTATATTGGTGGAAAAAACCATAAAAGTCAAAGATTTACCTGCTGGAAGCACAAGTCACCTGACCCTGCAAAACTAGGCAAAAGGAAGAAATGAACAAACTGGAAGTAATCAAATTATTAGGAATACAAAAGCACATGTCTTTATTCAAAAGATCTTTTTGTATTGTGAACAATTTAGAAAGATAATTAAATATTTTCCCTCTTCAAAAGGAAACTGAAATCTTATGACTGCCAAAATATTTAATGTATTAGTTGAAAAACTCCTGAGAACATGGTGACTATTAACCACAATAAATTTTAAGTTTACAAATAAGCAAGAAGTATCAGTAAGAATCTTCTAGAAGTCTTCCGTGATTGTTTACAAATACTGTTTAATTACGAACAAGCCTTCATTATATACTGCCTATGCCTGTAATCAATTTAAGCGCTTCAGGCAAATTCATTATGTACAGGTTACATTTCTACTGGGATCTACTGTATTATGAATTCTCAGTCTTTGCAGAGACCAAGGTTAACTTTCAATTCTCTGAATATATTTATTTGGTACAATCATACCATATGATTATTATGATAATGAAATCGACACCAGGTAAGAGGGCAAGCACAAACCAACCTCCAAAAGATAATTAAGCACATACAAAGATCTCACACTGAATTGCTGAACCACAACAGGTCTTCCCATATGTAGCAGGAATGTTTAATAGGACCAATGCCCAACTACAGTTGAAGAATCCAGCAAAAGAAGAAAGTGTACAAAATGGGTCTGCTGGCCACATGCAGCACGAGAGGCAGACACTGGAGAGATACAAGTCACTTAAAATGTTAATGACACTGTGCAGTGTGATATCAGGCAGAACAGTGGCATAACAACATCTTGTGTTTCATGTAATTTGCTTGGGTACAATTGGCTGAGATTATTCCGTTGTGCTGACAACAAAAATGTCAGAATTTGCCATTGTTATACCATAAAATTGACAGCAACTTCAGGATTTTCCAAAAACATTGTTTAACACAGAAACCCTGAATCTGCCGTCAATGATTCAACACTTCTCAACAGCTGTGCTGTTTTTCCAGCCTTTGCCAGCCTAATAATCTTCAGAAATCAATGAATGGGCTTCAATTTCTGTTATTTAAATAAACAGTTCCTCTCATAAAAGGTTTTCAAAATATTAAGCTTCTTTAAAAAAAATGTGGTGTGAATGAATTTTTAAATATGATATTAAGCCATGATTATTGCTTAGCAAACTTTTTGGCTGTTAAATTAATTTTATGATGTAAATTGTAATTTCTTAAGATAAATATTTCAAAATAATAAAATTACTTCACTTTTATTTACAGAATGTGACATTGCAGTTTTCACTTAATTGCAGTTATAGATTCCAATCTTCAAAAAAAATGTTTAGAATGTTAGTTAAAATTATGCTCTTTCCTTCCTCATATTCCCACAGTTATGATTGGATGTCCAGCCAGTTGGATAAGTACACAGCCCCTGGACGCAAGGGATCCTCCTGAATTTATACCCAACAGCAAGCGATGTCAGAAAAGTTGCAGTTCACACTGCAGATATCACTTTTTTCAGGTAACATGGGAGTGGCAATGTTTCACCATGATGCCAGGTATGTCACATGAGGAAAAGAACTGGGTATTCCAGGCCTCTATTCTTTAGATTTAAAAGAATGACAAATGATCTCATTGAAATGTACAACATTTTTTAACAGAGCTCAGGAGAGTAGACATAGGGAGAATGTTTCCCTGGCTGGGGAGTTTAGAACAAGGGTCAAAATGAGAGGTAGGCCATTTAGCATTGCATTGGCGAGAAATTTCGTCATGCATTCAAAACTGAAATTGATAGATTAATGGATATTAAAGGAATCAAGGGATATAGGGCAGAAAAATGGGGTTAAGGCAGATGATCAGCTATGATCTTTATGAACAGTGGAGCAAACTTCCTACTTATTTTCAAACATTCACTTCTGACTGCAAATCCAGCTCAGTACTTTCAAATTCATTTTTGTATGTGCCCTTTCTGTTTACTTCTCCATTTACACTCACCTACCAATTGAAAACCTGTGGCAGATTTCCCTTTTATCCTTTTTGGTAAGACAATTAAGCTTTTAGAACCACAGAACAATACAGCACAATATAGGCCCTTTGGCCCACCATGTTATGTCAACCTTTAAACCCCAACTAAGACTAACTAACCCCTTCCTCCCACATATCCCCCTATTTTAAATTCCTCCATATGCTTATCCAACAATCTCTTGAACTTGACCA
>JAUZTB010000118.1:55974333-55989985 GCA_034780895.1 Rhynchobatus australiae | reverse complement strand
CCCCACTGATGACCCTCACAGCACTAGTCCCCACACCTCCCTAACCACCATTCGGAGCCCTAGACAGTCCTTCCAGGTGAGGCATTGCTCCACCTGTGGAACCCGTGGGTGCCATTTATTGCATCCAGTGCCGCCGCCTCTACATCGGTGAGACCCGATGTGGATTAGGTGACGGTTTTGTCAAGAAACTTGCTTTCTCTGCTCCAAAAGCCAGGATCTCCTGGTGGACAGCCACTTCATTATGGGGGTAGGAAGTTGGACTGACGTAGCCATCCACAACCGCCTCTACTGCCACCACGTTGCCAGATGCAAACTGGAGGAGCAACACCTGATATTCTGACTTGATGATCTTCAACCTGATGGCCTCAACATCCACTTACTGAAATTCCGGTAACTCCTCCCCCTCCCATTGTTTTCCCTCATTCCTGTAGCCGACTACATCCCTTTTTTTATTCCACGGTCTATTGTCCCCCTCCTCCAACTAGATTTCTTCAGCCCTTCGCCTCTTCCATCACCTCTCAGCTTGATCACTCCCTATCATTCCTCCCCCCTTCCTGGACTCGCCTTGTGCTTCTCCCCCTAACCACCTTATTGTCTTCAGCCCTCTTCCTTCCCAGTCCTGATGAAGGGTCTCGACTCGAAACGTCGACTATTTATTTCCCTCCATCGATTCTCCGGCCTGAGTTCCTACAGCATTTTGTTGCTCCAGATTCTAACATCTGCAGAATCTGTTAGCTCCAACTGACGGTGTTCATGCATTTCCTTCTGTCCTTGCTATCTCATCTTGTAGGTGACTGGCTGACAGAGCGCAGCTCGACCACGTACTACCTGGGTGACCTTATTCACATCGAGGCTTCTGTTTCAATGATGAACCACATGCCCCTGAAGCTCTACATTGACCGCTGTGTAGCCACATTGAGCCGGGACCAGGACTCCACCCCGAGATACAACATCATTGACTACCATGGGTAGGTAAGTAGCCTTTCGATTTCTCCAACTAATAACATCTCAACATGTTCACTATTTTCCGTGTCTCTTTTGTCCAGTTGCCTCCTGCACAGCGCGGTTGAGGACTCCTTTTCTACCTTCGTTCTGGCGGGAGCTGAACGTGAGGTGGACAAGCTCCGCTTTGACCTGGATGCCTTCTGCTTCTTTGGAGACGAGCGTTCCTTGGTAAGAGGAAACAACGCAACTTGTTTTCTATTTTTGGATGGGGTCACTAATTTCAAACTTTGATTTTAAATATCCCTCAGATTTTCATCATTTGCCAGTTGATCGGAGCGATTCCACGACCGAAGCTTGCACTTTGCAGAAGGTGCAGATTATGTAAGTGGCTTCTCATCCTTCCCCACCACCTCTGTCCGTGTTGTCTGACCTGGTTACCCAGCTGATTCTTTCCCTGGTTTAGTTGGACTCCATTGGAAGAATCGAGCATCGATGTCTGTGCCTGTTGTGTGGGCGACTGCACTGCCCCGGGGGAGGGTCTGTTTGCTTCCAGAGGGACGTTCAGCCCGAGGCTGGTACGTCCTTCCTCCTGGATGTGGGAGGTTGCTCCGTCTGTTCTTTAACTGGAAGGCTTGGTATAGCAGAGAAAGATGGAGCCAAGTGGGAGGGCGAGGTCTCTCTGGGACCACTGATCATTCTGGATCCTGATGTGACCAGCCCGGAAACAGAGTCGCTGAATGAGTTTCAACAGCGCGAACTGGAGAGATCCCCAGGGGGTGAGTTGGTTACCTGAGATTCTCCTCTTGCCCCACTCCGGCATTTGCTTCATTACCGTTTGCTTCATTTCGTTAGGTGTGGTGTCGGAGGGGGGTCCGGTCGTGGCCGTGACTATGACCGCTGTCTCTCTGATCTCGGCTTCTCTAATCGCCTGGTTCCTATACAGGAACCGCAGGCAAACTCAGTGTCGCAACTTTAACTAAGCTCAGCAACTTAAACTAGCTATAAAATCCAATTGTTAAATTCTCAATGATATTTCTGCATATTTGATACACGGGTCTTCCCTATCCGGGGAGGGGCAGATATTTATTTCCTCTCCGGCGGTTACTTAATATATTCAACGTCATCTGGCAATCGATCTATTCCAAGATTTCGTCGTATACCACTATCGAACACGCCATATCAAAATCGCTGGCATTCAGCAGTCAGAACGTTCTCAACACTTTATAACTAGAGCCGATTTCATGGAAATGAAGCGGAAACGAATCTTTCCCCAGCTGGCCAACGTTGACTTAAAACTTATTCTGCCAGTTCATAAACAAATTGACTCCTTGTTACAGGCAGGAACAAGTACAAGTTAGAAGACATTGTCTACATTTACAAAGTCTTTCATTGGGAGAAACAGCGCCGCAAACATTCCTGGTGTTGGGATGGAGGGGCTTAAATCTCCAGTTTTCCAAATGAGGATTGGCCAATGCTTGGTTTAAGGCACGGCTGCAGTAACACCGGACATGGGAGCAGGAGAAGTTATTATCTTTTGCTCCGGCACTCAAAAGATCACCTGATCCTCATCCAGCCCTACTGAGTTGACTTCCTTTGTATCCTAAGTCTTGCAATAGCGGCTTCGCACATAATCATCAAACCAGCATCCAAAGACCAAGGTGTTCGGAGGTGAAGAAACTTTATCACGGCTTTCGTTGCTAACCTTTTTTAAAAAAAGCAAATATCATACTTAGCCTCACAGCTAGATCATGCAACGTGAGGAAGCGGCCTCTTGACCTCAACTTCTTCTTGAATGTCGCATTTAATCTTAACTCTGCTAATAGGCGATACCCTTAACTTCTGGAATTTGCAGTCTGGTATTGAGTATACTATTTGTTCTGATTTTGACCTTTAAACATTTGCTTCACTCCAGATCTGAATTATGATTTGTCACCATCCAGTGATAAACTACTGCACCACCACCACAGATCCACGTTGCATCTTCTGAACTATTTCCAGCATTATGAACCACTCCTGTGACCAGGTGATTGGATATCCCTCTAGGAAGCATTCTCGGCTGAGTAAAGGCAATGGCCAATTTGAGAATTTTGCTGGTGTTTCGTATGTCTTTTTTACTTCAGGAACCTCTACCAAGAGTCATGATTTAGCTTTTTGCAATGCTCACAACTTTACTGCACCTTGGCTCCAGTTTTAATTTACTTGCACCCTGCTGTCTCCTCTGGCAAGGGAACAGCCTTCACCTCAACAGGGTAATGACAACATAAGACACCTGCCAGAGTCTTGGATGAGATCAAGATGATGTAGGGTAAAAATGCAAGCAGCCAGGAGTGCATTAGAATAATCACGTCCCAAAGATGTAGATGGGGTTTCAACAGCATCTGAAGGATAGGAGGCTGGAGTTGGGTCAAGAAAATCATTCTCAGAAATGGCATAGACTTGAGATCAAATGTTTATCTGGAAGTCTGACTTGGTGTTATGTCTGCTAATGCCATTATTTAGTTTCAGTTGTCAGATTTAGTAGCAGTTGAATAAGGAACAGGGTGCAAGACAAACTCCTGCTTAACCAGCCAGCTGTATGGCAAGCTCTCTGGAAACTTAATAGATTGTGGATGCGAAGTGGCAGAGATAGCGAGCTGGGTGGTGTGAGAGTGCAGGTGGAAGGTTATACCATGTTTCCAAGTGTTGTCAACAGGAAGGGGTTGATGTTAAATTCTTGGCAAACACCAGATATAACCCTGCACGTGAAGGAAGAAGTGCCAATGCTGGTGAATCTTTGGAATGCTTTGCTAAGCTTTGTCAAAGGCTGCTGATGGTTCAAATGCTGGACAAGCTGTCTTGAGTCATTATTGACTAGTTAGCTATTTCAGTGGATGGAAGAAACTGCCTTGAACGGATTCAAACTACTCCTTGTGTATGTGACTTGAGAGGTCATAGCACGTCCAAGGAGTTGGGTGAGGGAAGATCTTGGGGAAGCCAAATTTTTAAGGATGGTGAATAGTTGGGTTTTTTGACAAAGTTGATATTGGATTTGAAGAGGGTATGATTGTCAGTAGGAGAACTATTAATATTGGTCAATGGGATGGTAGGGACGAGCACTTTCATGGGAAAAGATTGACTTGGGTAAGATGAATTTGGTCAGGGCAAGAGTGGAGGTGGGACAAACTTTAAGACACAGTGGGTGAGAAGGCAGCAAATGATTAGAAGTCCAGAGTGGAGGGGGCAGGTAGACGTTAAGCTGGCAGGGCCAAGGGAATTCCAAACTTGATGCTACCTAGTCAATGCATTCATGTCCTTGAATAATATACTTGTGCAATAAACTCCCTATCCTATTGGGGATGAAATCTGTGATCCTTGCAGTGTGGCTTAATGCAAAGTGTAAGCACATGGTTATCTCTCAACTTCCCTATGAAATGGCCATGTAGTTTGTATCATAACTGCTACACTCAATAGCAGCTCATGGAAGTGACTCAACACCAACTTAAGGTAACTGGCAGCAACACTTCTGACAAAATGCTTGCATCCTGAAAATTTCATGTTCATGCATTTTTTTAAAAAAAAGCAATAACCTGCATGTCCATAGTGAGTGAGTGTGGCTGCCACTGGTATTGGAATTTGTTCTGTCCTGTGAGCTCTCAATGTAATTTCAAACTATGTGTTTTCCCTCTTTCCCAAGATCAAACCTTTACTTGCATGTTCACAAGATGCTTGGAATGTGGCTTCTCCTGTTCAAGCCTCCAGACCTTGATCTAATGGCTGGCTTGGTGGTTCGGCTGCTAGTGAGTTCAACCTAGTGTATCCTATGTGATAATATGAAAAGATAGGAAACAGATTGACCTCTCAGATGGACAATGTGATCTTTTTCTGATGCTTTCAGATGGTCTACCCTCTGTTCCAGCTTGCCTGTTTTTCCACACCACCTGCATGTTTCCTGATGTGATTAACTTTATTGGGAGACTTGAACCTGTGGACTAAAGAAGGGAACCTTGACAGAAAGCTGATCCTTGTGGATCACTCCTTGCAGGATGATAATGATACAATAAGAAACTTCTCCCAGAGGCAGGATTGCTAGCACTGAGCCAATATCTAGTCTGGTTTTAACATGCAGGATACAGTGCTTCAGTGCTGCTGATGTCAAACCTGCCAACCTGCCCACCTGCCCACAGGTGGTGTGTTGGCAAACTGTCCATTACCTAGTAGAAGCCAAATGTAATCTTGGTCACTTCAACCTCACTAGATCCTTGACATTTTGTCACAATGTTGATCAGAGCAAGCTCGCAGAGAACCCAAATGCAGCACAGATGCAAGACTGGAGTCAGGATACTTCCTCAGGACAAAACACAGGCAGGAACTGGAAGGAGTCTCACCTTGGAGATCTGAAGAAGAATCCCAACACAAACTGGATCTTCAAACAGGAATAGAGAACACAGGACTGCTCTAGAGTAGAGCACTCTAACAGCTGGGAGCCAAAGGTAGACCAATACTCTGGCAACTAGTGCTAGAGGAACTCAGGTACTTATGCTAGGCCCCTAATGGGGCTCAGGTGTGTGTTGTTATGGAATCCATGTGCTGGACAGCAAGGCAATAAAGGAGCCAAATTGAGGGCCAGAACTCAGAACCATGACACATTTGGCTATTTATTACCTGGACCATCACTGATTTCTTCAGATTATCTTACCTTCCACCCCATTAGCCTTTGTTCAATGGATAATGCTCAGTCTCCACTGCCTCCTTTGTGATGGTGGAATCCTATACCTTTCCTTCAACTATACTCCTATTTCTATCTTTCATAGGAGATGCAACACTTGCCTTTATCTTTTTCCCTGTCCAACACTGGGAGCCCAAACCTTCCTTTCAGGTACAGTAGGTGTTCATTTGCACTACAGTTGGGTATCTTCCAGTCAGTGCTCACGATGTGGTCTCCAAACCATTTGCAGAATACTTCTATACAGCTGCAAGGGCAACAAGAGCTTCCAGCTTTTTGTCACTTGTATTATCCATTGCATTCTCACTCTGATCTGTCCACTTGCTTTGCTCCAATGTAAGCTTGAACAGGTCATCAGGAAGATTAAAATTGAATCTTAAAATTGAAGTTAATTTCAAGTAACAGCTACATCTTCTGTCTCTACCAGAGACATTGGATGTTCTTTTCCATTTCAATGCCATTTTTTTAAAGTAATTATCCTGATCTTTGTTCTTTCCACCCTTGACATCTGTTCAATTAAAACATTCTTGTTTTGCTTCTCCATTCTGATCAACTGTCTTGATCTGAAACATTGACACTTTTTCTCCTTCCCACTGCTGCTTGATCTGATGATTACTTGCAGAATTTTGCTTTGGTCAGGTAGCTGCTAGTTATATTACTGGTCCAATAATTTGGATACCTGGGGTAGTGTTCTAATACTCCATCCAGTCTGACTCTAAATCAGAATCAGTAAGAGTTGTGTATCAAACTACTCCTGACTTCTGAATACAAGTCCAGTCTGCTTACTATCCAAGGCTAAAAGTGCAAGTGGAGGCAGTTATTTAATCTTCATTATGAATATTTTATGAATGCATAGCCTAGGCTAGAATTGTGGAAGAGCACTAGTTTGTTTATAGCACTAGTAATGGACATGTAAATTAAAACCCTATTTTGAAAAATGAGGAATTTAAATTCAAGTAACTGAGTGTGTGGTATAAAAACTGGTGTTAGTAATGATGACCATTAATCCACCAGATTATTAGTAAGATCTATCTGGTGCATTAACTTCCCAAAAGGGTATTAATCTACCATTCAGCAACATTCTAAAAACAAAAGTACAGTTGCCAGATCTTTATTGTTTCCATCTATTGACAGCTCAGCTTCGATTAACCCACATCTGTCAGACAGCAGCACCACCACCACTAGTGTCATTTGCTCCCTCTTGATATCTACCCAATTACAAGCATTTCCTTTCTTCTCTGAAAATATAGAACACTTGTTTTCTCACCTTTTCCCAGTTTTGACAGGTCATCAACTCAAAATATGAACTCTGCTTTTCTTTCCACAACTGCTGCTTGACCTGTGGGGAATTTCCAATATTCTGTTCTGCCATTTAGTAGTTCTGGCCTTATGAAAGTCCAGATAGAGTAACGGATTTGATTCTTAACTGCCTTTTGAAATAGTCCACTCAGTGGAGGAAGCAATTGATAAATAGTCAATACCCCAATGAATGAATTTTTTTTAAAAAAAGGTGTGAACTTGGGTGGAGTTATTCGAGAATATCACAATTTACAATAAGTGAGATTAAAAAGTATTTTAATGCCAGATTCTGAACAAATCACATCTTGATGATCACAAACCTAATTCTACAAAATACAACCACATCAATGTTCTAATGATTAGACATTTAAAAACACCATCTTAAAGGCACACAGTCTGTAATCTTTTCCAGATGGACTAATCAGTCATTAGTATTCTATGTATTATGACTGAGGTTGGATTTTACCATCCAGATGCTACTGTTAAACTAACTTCCACTGGATACAGTGCTGCTGCTGATTATTATTACTCCAAATTTTTGCTGTGAAGAAAAAAAGCAGTGTTGACTCTTTAAATCTTGATTATGTTGCATTATTTATTGAAACTTTTATTGCACACATGTTTTTACCCACTTATTTCAAGCTGTAAAGTTACTAGTTTCCACATCCGTGAAACTGGAGATTTTCAGAAAATATTGTGAGGTCCTGACAGAGTTCCCTGTACCTCTCCTCTTGGCATTCGACTTCGTTTGGCCACCTTTCTACCCACGTGTGTTCTCCAACCAGATAGTTCACTCTGAAATTTTGAAACTTGATCATTTTTTATTGTTTTCTTGTATTTTTTTGGCATCTAAGTATTACTGATAGGTTTGCATTTACTGTCCATCCCTAATTGCCTCGAGAAGGTGATGACGAATGATCTTATTAAACCACAGTGCCATCAGACAGGTCATTCCAGGATTCAGACCCACTTGCTTGGATGATTGCAGGTCCAACAACACTGGAGAAGCTTAATACCATCCAGACCAAAGCACAGCTTGATAGGTACCTCATCCATTACCATAAACAATCATTTCTACCACCACTAGCAGACTGTGCCTGCAGTGTATACCATGTAAAAATGCACTGAAATTACTTTTATTACAAAAACACCTCAGAGGCTTGACATCTTGTGGTGAATAGCTCATCTCGTAATCTTCCAAAACCTTTCCACAATCTACAGGGCATGAATCCATGTGATGGAATTATATGGCAGGTCTAGTTGAGTTTCTGGCAATAGTAGTCACCTCCAGGATGTTGAGGATGGGAGATTTAGCAGTGATGGTGCCAATGAATGTGAAGAATAGGTGGTTAGGCTCTTTTTTATTGAAAATAAGAACAGGACATGTTGGATAGTTCAGTAGGACATGGAGCCTCTGTGGAGAGATACATAGGTCAATGACATTTTTCAGAACCTGCCTAATCTGCTGAATATATCCAGCATTTTCTATTTTTACTTCAAACTTCCAGCATCTGCAGTTTCTTTGCCTTTTGATCACTCTTGTTGGAGATGGTCATTTTCTGGCACTTACATGGTGTAAATGTCTGGTGCAACTGATTATTAAATGTGGTCATTGGCCCATCCCAGATTCCAGTTGAGAAGTTTGTGATGAGCTACCCTCTTGACATGCTGTAGTCTACATGATATATCTACTTTCATAGTGCTCTTTGATAGGGATTTCCACAATTTTAACTCAGCAACTATGAATAAATACATTATTTCCTAATCAGAATGGTGTTGGCATAAGTATTTCATCACATTTCTTACTTGTACCATGCTGATATGGGAAAGTATATGAAAGATTAGGAGATGAGCCACTCGTCATCAAATTCTTAGCCTCTGATATGCTGTTGTAGTAAAAGTATTTATATGGTTTATGCTGTTAAGCTTCTGGTTATTGTTTAATTTGTGTAATTTGCTGTTTATACATATTTTAAATTATTTGCATTTCTCCTTGGTTTGCTTGAAGAGAAATGCCGCAATGACGTTTCTGAAGAGAGATAGCCTTAGCAGTACATTCTTTATATGCCTTTTTTCCAATTTAATAACTTGCAGGAGCTGTAAAACATATGTTTGACCCAAATAATTATATTTCCAAGTAATGTCAAATTGCCTCTGGTGATGTCCAATTTGTACCTCTATTTTGAATATTTTACCCTCTTTCACTATCACATTCAGAACAGTTTTTCCTGTGAACTGTTCAAACGTGTTAGTCTCAGAAAGAACATCCATAGTAATTTCTGGGATTCCCCATGGCCTTTCCTTCTTTGGTCATCATAAGAGTATGTATATTCATTTTTTTCAGACATCAGATGAAGGTCAGATTGCCTTAACATAACAACAATGCACAGTTCAAAGGATTGGAATGCATGCTTTCAAAATTGAAGTAAATTTTGAGCAATCCTTACTTGTAAAATTTTGTATTTTGTGTCTGGCATCTGTTGGGCAATCCAGACTGACCTCTACAATGCTTGAAATTTATTTCTTACTGTCAGAAAATCCATCCTAAAAAGATTATATTTCTTTATGTGAATCAACTAATTTATATCTATTTTGTGAATCAGATCTTAACTTTTATTTATTTGTCTTTATCTAACATTGCAACTTTTTTGTTTTACAATATTAATTTCTTGATACAAACATTTATCATATTGAAGTGATTGTTTAAAGTGCATGGTATTGGTTGAAGTTTTTGTCACAAATGCAATAACTCAAAGTTGGTTTTATGCATTTTGTAATGTATATTTTTCAACTGTCTTTATGCTTTGTATGCAAAATTACAGTTGTTGAAGTAAACAGGTAGTAAGTTCTGACAGGACTAAAGCATTGATCAACTTTGGAGAAAAGTATAACAAGCAATTTAAGCATGTTTGTTTTTGTCAGGTTTTTAATAATCTGGTCACTTATTTGCTGTTTGGGGGATTCTCTTGTGGCTGTAGTATATGCTTGCATGCTCTAGATTTTGTTGTAGTTATAATGAAAAAAATGATCATGTCCACTATCAGTAATTTTGGGATTTCCACACATGCATGTTCAATTGCAGAACTCTGGAGCTTGCACTTAGTAACTTGCCATGAACCTGTGCCACATCCTTGACTCACACTGAGATAAACAAGCAATGAGAATGTAGTGAATTGTCCATTCCACTAAAGATTTTATACAATGTCTGAGGAAGCGCAAGGAATGTTTCCATATTGATGTTAATCAAATGCATCAGGTGCAAGATAACCAGATAAAACAAAAAAATTAGAAAAGCTTTCTCATGCCTTATCAATTCAAAAGTGTTTTTGTTTAAAAATTTTACCAATATCCTTTTTTAAAGATCTCTCTGATGGTTCGTTAATTGGGACTATTGTTTTTAAGTTCAACAGTGTTTTAAGTACTGTTGAGGCACAGATGAGGCAGGAAGTGTTAAGTGGTTCATTCCTTCTACCATCTATGCTGGGCTTCAGAGTGCACCTGACCCGAGATTTTCAATGCCACCTAAATGTTCCTTCTGCATTTTGAGTAGTTATGAGCTAGGGATCAGTGGGAATGTCACATTTTTAAGGAGGCTTTTAGAACATTCTTGATTCTTTTCCTCTGCCCAGTTGCAATCCCTTGCTATGAAAGAGGTCCAAAGAGAGTATCTGTTTTGGACTTCTGACATTGGACATGTGAACAACATTGCTTGCCCATTGGAACTAAATATAATTGGGGTTCATTGCTTGGAAATTGGTGTGCTTATCTGGCTGGTAGATTTGGGCTTCCCACTTCTGGGAGAAGGAGGATATGCCAGGTGACCTCAGAGAAGCCTTAATTAATATCACTTTAGGAAGGAGACAAATATGATTGCGGTGACAAAGGAGAATGTCCTTGCTGTCTATCTGCAGAAAAAAATCACCAAAAGAGCCCTCCTCAACCACCTCCTTCCAGTGAACTCAACTACTCCTGAAATAACAGTGTGGAATCTGTCCACCTAGAGACACAATGGGCATGATCTTAAATGCACAGCAACCCCAAGCGAAGTATGGGGAGCAGGACTGATAATAATGCATGGCCTTTTTTGACTATGGAGCATCCTTCCTAAACTTAGATGTCTGCAAAAAGTCACCTTTGTGGTCTGCTACAATGATGGTCTGCAAGCTTTGATATTAACTAGTGGATCCAAAATAGAACCAATCTCAATGCAGACAGGTGTCAAGCTTTGTTTCTACCACAATACTTTCCATCTCTCACCACAAAGCTGCACCTCAGTTCCAAGTTTCCAGCTGAAGTTCAACCTACATCACCTCTACCCCGCAGCCTTAAGTCATTTCGACTTTAGTCTTTTCACTACATTACTTAGACAACTGTTGCAAATGTGCACGTTGGAGTCCAAGCTCCAAGTCATGGACTCATTCACTGAAGGAGATGAGAGAATGGGCCTTACATTCAACATCTACAAACTAAAGATGCTGCCACCGTGCCCCTGTGTATGACTCTGCTCTCTGACAAAGAAGTCACAATGGGACCCTGGTAAACTTGGACCACTTCCCAAGTGGTCATGGATTATCGTCATGGAAACAGTCCATGCCAAATATCACCCATTGACCTTAAACCCATTTTATTCTCCCCTCATTTCCATCAAGTCCGTCCAGATTTTACCACCCACCGACATACTAGGAATAATTTACAGTGGTCGATTAACCTACTAACCCATACATCTTTGGAATATAGGGGGAAACCAGAGCACTTGAGGGAATCCCATGCCATCACAGCGAGAACTTGCAAACTCCGTGCAGATAGCACCAGATGTCAGGATTGAACTTGTGTTGTTGGAGCTGTGAGGCAGCTGCTCTACTACCTGCACCACTTCTACATTGTGCATTGCAGAGAATTAAGAGTAGCACCTTGAGCCATTGTACATTTTAAAAGTCCAATATAAGTGTAAGTTGTTGTTGCTGTTAAGATCTACTTTTGTTTAAAGCTAGAGAAGTGCCAAACCTCAGGGTTAGGCAGAATCATCTCACTCTGGATGCCTTTGAAATGAATAGTTCAGTTCAAATTATGCATGCAGGGATTCAATGCAGCAGACCATTTCAACTACTTAGCATAGATCAATGTATATATTGCAATAGTATAAAAATTAGATGCTGTTTAGAATGCTGGAAAAAAAGTTTTGCCAGGTTATCATCCAGTTGAAGGTGAAATTTACCCAAATGTGGCAGCTTGATATATTCCAGTAAGGCAGAGTGTAGTGCTGTTTTCCATTTAATCCTTTAATCTCACTACTTTAATTCAGATGTTGCGCATGGTAGGCAATCTTTATAGAGGATGCAATGTCTGTTTATGGTATTGAAAAGACTCAGTAGGGTAGCCTGTTACAGCATTCAGTATATGTTCCTTTGGCATTAAAAATTTATGATTAACAACAAGAATGACCATTTCCAGAGGACAATTTAACCTGCTTCTTCCATATTTGTCCAATGAACAAGAACTAAACCTTAAGGGAACATGTTATTGAAATCAGATATATAATTTGAATTTAAATAAAAGAAAAAAAAACAAAGTAAAGCAAAATGTTAAATATTATTGTAAACAGCATTAATTGGAGACACAAGAAATTCTGCCGATGCTGGAATCTGGAGCAATACACAAAAAGTGCTGGAGGAACTCAGCAGGTCAGGCAGCATCAGTTCAGTTCAAGTTATAGTACTCAATGTGAGATTCATAAAGCACAGTAGCAGTCCCTGGAAAAGATTAAGGTTCAGAATAGAACTTCTAAATTTAGATTACAATGGACAAAATATGGTGACAACCTTGGCTTAATGTTAGAGAAAACAGAGAAATGCTTAACGTAACAACAAATCCTTTCCATTGATAGAGAGGTTTCAGGATGCGCTACCTTACCAAATATGAGGATCAAGATTACAAAATACTAATTTGGCTAATTTAGTTGTCATTTTTTGGCACAGTATATGAAGCTATTTCTCTCTAACATATTCATGAACAAATAAGTTAATATATTGCAATGCTTGTAATCCTTTCTTTGAATATAATGTGAATCAATTACACTGATCTGATTTTCTTGAAAATAGCTCAGGGAAATGTCAAAACATTTTTGTTCATAATTCAAATTTAAGCATTAAATCACATTAAATGTTTGGTTTGTCATTTGAGATTTCTTTTATGGTCCTTCAATGGTTTCACCTTTACTGCAAAGGTAATTGTTTGACTTAGTTCTCCATTTTTCAAAAAGGATTTTTATCTTTAAAACGAATGTATCTCACTTGTTACCTGTATTCCTACTCAGTGAAAGGCCACAGACCAGGGCAGTTTCAGAGATCCATGGTGTCAGTATGCCATACTTGGTGATGTTAAGAGGCAATGGTGGCTGATATAAAGTATAGAGTATAGCCATTCAGAGGAAGGAAATCTGTTTGTAGGGTACAGGTAGTCCTAATGTTAACAGTTAAACTTTTATTTTAGTATTTCTAATGCCATGAGTCCTATCAAAGTTGCTGTTCTGGTTAAAGTGCCTTACAGGAATTCCACAGGAAGATTTTTGGAACATGTTGTGTCTCAAAAGTTAAAATTTAAACATGTGAAGTAGAAATAGCATTTGACTAATGCCTTTACTGACCCCATGACCTTGGATAGTACCAATGTGCATGGGTGACAACATCTGCACCGTTTAACATTTAAATTAACTCCAGAAGTTGTTATGAAAGCGTCTAGGAATTAGTAAAGGGTGCCCTGGGCAGTATTTAAATTTGACTTAACATCACACTGGAGTTGTATTCCTTGTGATGTCAGATCTAACTGATGTATGATTGCACAACCCATGGAATCTCATATGGTTCACTGAAGAGTCAGGTTGACTCCCAACTAAATTAAAAGTGTTACCTAAAACATTATCAACCATGCAATGTGGAAACTGATACGAGATGGAATTTGCATTCAATCTCATGTGGAAGCTTTTTTTTCTAAAAAGACTAACCGAATTTTCAATGGTGATGTTAATAAACAAGATTAATTGCATGCCTTCACCAATTGTTTAATTACTGTTTTCTTGTGTGTGTTTAGGGATTTCAGAAAGAATGCACAAAGCTGAAATGTATTCACAGGGTAACAATGCTAAACTGGAAAACTAACGCGAAAGTTGCTCATATACATTGACGCGAGTTGCGACGTTGAGTTACCTTAAGAAAATGTTTCTGCAAATCTGCGCATTTCTCTTGAAATTGTACTTTTACGTTAGCATATCCTCCCCAGAAGGAATGTGATACGAGCTGATGAGAGATGCATCAAAAAAAAAGTGTAGTGGTTGTTTTTTTTTAACTGCCGCTTTGGGAATGGGAAAGAGTTGCGGAGAGGCGCGGAGTTCGCGCTGGGCTCCGGGATCCGACAGTGCCAGCGGCGCGAAGGAACGACGCTCGCCCGGGACCCACAAGCGCAGGTGTGGGAGCAACCCGTGATTAACCTGCCGCGGACAACTCCGGGACAGCCTCCCCAGGACTGGGAGAACCCGCCACCGCCTTGTTCGCGTTACCGCAGATAGCCCCCTTTTAACAAGAGGAAAACCGCCAATAATCTGGGAGGGGGTGAGGGGATAGAGCTGAGGTACAAAGCTGGATTTATTTCTCGGATAATTTACGGTAACTTGCACTGACTAGAACCAAAAAAAAATCTAGAAAAACGAGGGGAAGGAATTCGACCCCTCTCCTGTTTCGTTTGCACCACCCAGTGGAGCTGATGAAACGAGTGAGCGAGCGGGTTGCTCGCCTGTGAAGCTGAGTCCTCCCCTCAGCCCACGTGTTTGCACCCGCTCCTCATTGACAGGAGCCAGTGAAAAGCCTCCGGTCGGTACGCAGACTTTCAGTCTCAGCTCGCCTGACTTGGCGGCTTTTTGTGAAGTTCTTAGGCACGCTTTGACTCCCTATAACTGGACACGCTTTTCCCCAGCCCCCTTCTCCGGCTCTTATATCCATGCATCCCTCCCCCCCTTCCTTAACCGGATCCGTTGGATTTTTGGGTCCCTGCACTGTTCTTTCGGCTGCTAAAACAAAGTTTTAAAACTTTTTGCTTTGCATTTTTTTCCTGAAACAATCATAACGTTCATCAGATTTTAGCAGCACTTGAGAGGATCCCGAGCTATAACGTGACCGCTAATTTGATCAACAGACTTTTGAACTTGTGCCTTTAACAAAAAAAAACACTGATCTGGAAATCCTTCGAAAAGCCAAGGAGCGAGTGTGTTCCCAGGATGGGGATACGGTGCTGTTGGAAATTTCTACTGGGATGTATAGCAATTACAGGCATCGTGGTGGAAAATGTGATGGGACAACAATATCCAAGAGGATTTGAAGCACAGAGATTCAATCCAAATGAAATGGGGGAAACAACCAACAGAGTGAGGCGAAGAGGCCAGCATGATATGCTCAGAGGGTATACACCTGTTTTGTTTTGTTTTAAAATGCATTGGTTAGAATATGTATTTATATTTTAATTCAAGCTGTAGGGGTTGGAATATTAAGGTAACCTATTGTGATTATTGTATTTTAATACGAAGCCAGACGTTGTGCTGAACTGTCACCCACCTAGATTTTTGCAGTATGAGTATTGAGTCATTTCAGATATTTCCTCGATTTCTGTGCAGCAATTACCCTCAGGATGTGTGTATGTGTAATAATGATCATATGCATG
>JAUZTB010000118.1:55551619-55565303 GCA_034780895.1 Rhynchobatus australiae | reverse complement strand
CCAGTACATCCCAAAGGACTTTTCTTAACACAACAGCAGTTGTGGTATGAATTGGTAAAATGAGAGCTCAGTCTATAAATTCATCCCAAGATACAAGTGCTTTAGTAGCAAATGTGTAATGCTTTCCCTCAAATTCATTCTATTATCTCCAAAATTCATTACAGTGGCTTCAAATGGGAAAGCACCATATGCTAAACACTGTAGAAGCATTTATTACTATTGTCTGGAATAAAACAATTAGCAGTCATCCATTTTGACTATTTTGGGTCCATGATATCAAAAAACCTAATTTACATTACTAATAAAACTTCAGCCAATATCATTTTACTCAATGACAATAGCTGCAACTCCCAAAAGGTTGTATTTTCTGGCATCACTGAGTTTCTCTTGAGTGGACCCTTAGAACCTAAGGAGTTGCTTCCATTCTAGCCCCGAGGTGAACAATGAGACTAATGTGGGACCACGAAGTCAGCCACAGGTGCAGGAGGCGCTGGATGGGGTGAGAGGTGGTGCAGGCTTCTGTGGGTTCCCGACACATGGATGGCATATACTCAGTGCCATCAGGAATGTTTTTCCTTCACTTTGTGTGGTCATGGACTAGGGATTCCTGAGAGTTTTTGTTGTACCTTGCCAAAATGGTTTTTGAAAACATTTGAATCTTTTCCTAGCAATTTTTTGCCATGATAGTTCAGAACAGTTGGTCTGTTTCAAGAGTCTAGTCTTGGGTATACAATAGACTGGCCTGACCAATGGAGCAAATGAGCACAAGGAGGAAGAGGATGCTGAATTTGGTTTTCTTATCCTGCCAATGGATTTAGAAAATCTTGCAGAGAAAGCATTGGTGTTTTTGCTTAAAGCTTTATACATTAAGGCAAAAGAATGCCCTTATTTGGTCAGGACTACCTCACTTTCTAAAAATCCAGTCTTGGTCCAAAGTATTTATCCCAGTCCCCCAACCCCAGGCACCTCTTTCCAGTGGCTCAAAACCATCTCATTGTTTGAGAATGAATTAGACTGGGAAATATATCAATGGGGCTAGGAGAGTAGAGGATTACAACAGTATTTCAACAAAACTTAGAAAAGTTACAACATTACAAAAATGGGTACAGAACAACCTCTAATGACATTCCCATTGATTGCTGAAATAATTTAGGATGAAGAAGTGTGGAGTTAAATTGGGAGCAAAGTGGCTCGCTAACCACGTTTGGTTCAGACAGTCCCAAACTACAATAAAAAGATCCATTCCCAATCACATGCTAAATCCAACAGTAGGGCAAACAAAGGCCACAGGATCCAACCAGCTAGCCTCAATCCAAGTTCACTTCCCTCCGAGTTCTTGGTCTTTTGATGTGTGGCAGGCCCATCATTTGCTGTAAACCATGCCAGAAGTTTTCCTGCTCCCTAATCTGCTCACCATCAGCATCAAGCACCCAAGTTGTGTGAAGGGAGAAAATGCTCCTTGGAATTGTCTGGAGCTGGCTCAAGTGCTAGAGTGTAAAGGAACCATATGGGTGGAGTCAAAGTAGATACAAAAATATAGCTCCATCCCTTTAAGGCATTGGCTCCACTATCGTTTTGAAAAATGGATCATCTAGAGGAAGGCACAAAGAGTAAGAAACTAAAATGGTCAATGATAACCAATACATTATATTCATAACTAATTGGTTCAATTGTTCAATATTGCAGAGGTTGCATTTATGCAAAATTCTGTATCATTCAAGTACATTTTTTCTAAGCCAAACATAACTTCTGGAAACTCTAACAGAATTTAGGGTGAGCTGCCATCCCTGAAGACTGCCCAATTTCAGCATCTTTAATAATGCCCCTCTCCCCTATTAACTGCTGCCTTTGCTTTACTTTATTATTGGCTCCTTACTCAGGTGGAGATTCTCATTGGCTCCCATGGCTCACCCAAAATAGCTGTTGTTGATAAGCTTCATTAGAACTTTTTTCTACCATGACAGCAGGATGTGGGCAAAAAGGAAAGAAAAGAATGACAATCGCAGTTAAACCAAGTTCAAAAGTTAATGAAATACATTGGAAGTGCTTGTATATTAGGTAAAAGGTAGTTATCAGGAGCAACCACTGTGGGATCTTTTGTTCAATCTCCAATTGAAATATTAACCCTAATAGGGATCAGATAACACACAAAATTATCTGGGATCTTTCTCTTCCCTTACTTAACTTGAAAGAGAACTAGGTGGCAAGGGGAATAAATGAAGCCATAAACATAACTCTAACCAAATCAAATCCAAGGCCAGCAAACACCTCTTGCTTTCTCAAAGGTTTACCTTGACTCTAGGACAAGGTTTTGTTATCCTTATGAACAGATTGCCTTCAGTGCCATCCATTGGGACTGTCTGAATCAAACATAGTTAGCTAGCCACCTTACTACCTATTTAACTCCACACTATTTCATCTTAAAGTATTTCAGCAATCAACAGGAATGTCATTAGAGGTTGTTCCATACCCATTTTTGTAATGTTGTAACTTGTTTTCCAAAAGAGCAAAGACACCTTTCTCAACATAAATTTTAGAATATTTCTCATGTCACTACTTTGCCTTCTGCCCTAATGCAACATCCGATTTAGCTAGACCTTCAAGAGAACTTACTCCTTTGTTATACTTATAACATGGACAAAGCAGCAGCCACAAGAGCAGCAAATCATCAAACAACAATTGCCTTCCATTGGGGCCTTTTTATTATTCTCCCACTAATCTACACATCAAGGGCAATTTACAGTGGGCAATTCAGCTACCAACTGGGTCCTCTGGTTTCCTCCCAAGCTTTAAACTGGAGCACCCTGAGGAAACCCACATGGTCATAGGGAGAAAGTGCAATCTCCACGCACACAACATCCAAGGTCAGGATTGAACCTTGGTCTCTAGCACTGCAAGGAAGCTGTTCTACTAGCTCTGCCACTGTGCTGCCCATGTTTTGGATTCTAGAGCGAGTATATGGTCTCCACAATAACCCCCAAAGAACTTTGTGTCCATTATAATCCAGGACCATCAATTGAAACTAGTTCCAACAAATATTACAACTACTCTGACCAACTGAACACTTAATCCTAAAAACATGGATTTTTAAATCTCCACTTTGTCAAATTAAAAATAGTCACTTGCACTTATAATGCAAAGTGACGTCTTTCCAGGATAGTCAGTTAGTCTCTGTAATACAACTTAAGTGACCAAGTACAAATCTTAATTTCAGAATTATTAAACAGCTGACATTTAAGAAATGTAGCCATAAAGGAATATTAAGATAAAATTAAAATATAATTACACAACTTAGCATGTACTTATGCATGGTTCATTGAAGACAAGTTGCTTTATGATAACAGCAGTTTATTTAAAATTTCTAAAATCTTAACTACCACCTGTAGAACAAAATCAGAAGTGACTTTATTGTATTGTAACATAGAACTGAAGAGTATAAACTTTGTTCCAATGTTATGTGATAAATTATCATAATGTAGCCACCATTCTATGAAGAGCATATTCAAGATAAATAGAATGATTCAATGTACAACTGCTAAGTGGTTTGGTGAAAGAGTGAAGCAGAATGACAAATGCTAATTTTTGATTAGCTAAGCAATGCAAGAATTTTGATTACAGGCTTACCAAAGTGACATTACAGCATGCAAGTACAAGAGGAATATAGACAAAAGAAAAGCTCAGAAATCCTCTGTTTCCTGTAATGTAGTTTAAATAGAACTAATGGGTGAGGGGCTGTTGGGGGAAACAGTTGATAGTGGAAACATAATACAAGTGATGCAATAGATTGAAAATAGAAATTTTATACAGTTTCTAACATTGTGGAATTTAAAGTGCTAAACACAAAATGAAGTTGAGCATTGGATTATTGCAGACATTCATCTTCTTTATGCTAATCCTGCATTGACATTAAGATGTTTAGTGCACAGAAGTAGAATTGGGAAATATATCCAGCATTAAAAAAATTTCATTCTCAGGCCAACTAGGAGAAAAGATTCTAGAACAGTTCTCAGAAACAATTGCTCCAGTCAGTTATTTCCACTTGTGCTTTCACAATAGAACCACAATTAAAATAAATTTATCTGCTGCTTAGATATCTTCCTACTGGCATAAAGGCAGTTAAGGTGACCCAACTAAAAGATAAGTTTCATAAAAAGTAATTCTTTGTGGAATATCAAATGCAAAAACAGATCTATATTGAAATGATAAAATTGCTGCCTCAAAATTTCAAGGTCAACAGAATTTCCTGAAGAAATTAAGTGGCAGACGTTAATGCAAGAAAAACAATTATTGCACCCCTCTCCGGACATTCAGACATGGTACACAAATATTGCTGAAAAGGGCAAAACTCCCCCCCCCAGTCCTCAAATGCCCAAGAGCAGTGGACAGCAACCTTCTTGAATACATCAGGTAAAGTCTAGGTGGTGTAGAAGAGTAAAAGGGATCAAAATATGCCATTCATAAAAATTTGCACCACAGATTAATGTGGCCATAAAGAAAACAAAGAATCAATTGGGATCATTTCTAGTGGGGTAGACTTGAAAAGCAGGGATATTAAACAACTTCTATTGAATTTTAATTACACCAGTCTGGGAATAGGTGTGCACATCTAGTCACAACATAAACAGACATGGAGACAAGATGCAAAGATGATTTACAAAGATATTACCATAGATACAAATGCAAACAATAAAATGAGACAAGTTTCCACAGTTGCATGTCATTTCAACTTTCCTTCTCTTTCCCCTTGCCAACCTGTTTGTCTTTTGCCTTCTCTACTGCCACAGCAACACCAAATGCAAACTGGAACACCATGCAATCCACGTGGGTAGTACAATTGATGTTATGAATGCTGAATTTTCCAATTTGAGGTAACCCACTGTTATTTTCCCACTGCCATCAGACCTCCCAAGTTCTCCCTCCTTTTGTTCACCTTTTCCATCCCTTATCCCTCACCCACAACTCCATCTGCCCATCCTTTGCCCCCTTCATCTGGTTCTACCTATCTCCACATATCACTTACCAATTCCCACCTCACGCTTCCCCCACACTTCTATATAATGGCCATCTTTCCTCCTCCCACTGTGCTACCACACGGTCCTGACCTGAAACACTGACATATTGCTTGACCTCCACAAATGCTGCTTGACCTGGAGTTCATCCAGAGTTTATATTTTGCTCAAGGATATTTGAACTATTGTGCTAGCACTTAAGGTTACAAATTAGATCAAAATGAATTTTGGTGCCAAATGTGACCAAAACAAAAAAAGGTTGTTGAATTTCATGAATAAAACAGAATTTATTAAAAAGGCATTTCTCAATGGATTCATTGTCAATAAAACAAATTGCACAAAGTAAAGTTCAACCAAGCAATTCAAACAATTATCCAGTGGGATGAAACAGCAGGTCAGACTGGTTGTTCTTGCACACCTGTAAAAAAAAAGGCTTCTTACACAACATTATGATTAAAGTCTGGGAACAGGTCATCTAACTCCCAGAATAGAGAGAAAATTAGAG
Organism: Rhynchobatus australiae; assembly: GCA_034780895.1. Taxonomy (NCBI): domain Eukaryota; kingdom Metazoa; phylum Chordata; class Chondrichthyes; order Rhinopristiformes; family Rhynchobatidae; genus Rhynchobatus; species Rhynchobatus australiae. The sequence goes on along the minus strand of JAUZTB010000118.1, from coordinate 55,559,789 downwards.
CCTCGCCCTAATGTATGTAACAGGATATGAGCCAACAAATTAAAAAGGCACTTGCTGTACATGCTGCATATTGGGCACAGATGTAATTCAAAAACTATGATGATTTGAAGGCAAGTAACCAAAATACTTTTGGAAAGATTCACAAATTCCAGGAAGTGCTATAAACTTACCACAGAATTCTACAGACACCTTGATGGGAAACTTATGACTCTTCTGCAATGTTTCTGGTACTGGAAGCAACCCTGGGCAACAGATCTTGCAATCAAAAAGCTATTTTACCTTATTCTATTCTCCAATTCTTCAGCTGCTGTACCCCTACTGTAGGTGCATGTTTCTCCAAACTTTGGTTTGCCTTTGCTTAATAATTTCTGCATCATGTAGTTTTTTTTAAATATATACTAAGTTCAAGCAGCTTCGATTAGAAGAAATCTCAGCAGTGCATGTCGGTCCACAAATCTATGCCCCCTGCTTAAATGAAGTAGCTTTAATGGCTTAAACTTCACAATTCTAGAGACAAAAAATGCACACCCAACATGCAATATGAATTCAGTGAAATCAGTGAACTTGGGAAAGGGATCAACAGAATTTCTAAAGGAATGAAGTTTAGGCATCATGAAGTTAATTACAAGAAAAACTTAAGAACAAAAAACTTAAAAAAACACTCAAGTAGGTATACAGCTAATTTGAATGCAAATTAGCATCTAACTTTAGCCAATGATTATTTCTTTTTCCAATCTTTTTATTGAATTTCAAATTAATATACATAACATTAGTGATTATACATATGGTGTGAAGAGATCGGGATAACAATAATAACAGTTAATATATATACTCACAGGGTGTAAAATATATAATCTGATGCTCCCAATCTCTTACTAAGTGAGCATGATACGAAAAGAAATTTAATTATATGAAAAGAGAATCCCCAAATCAAAAAAAAATGAACAAAAGCAAGCCAAAAACTTCAAGGCCTGGACTTTGGTTAAAAAAAATTATGTCGTTAGCTCTACTCCTCTATATTCAAAGGTTATTTAAAGTGATTCGAAAAAGGTCTACTTATATCATATGGAAATACTGAATAAATGGGCTCTAAACTTCCTCAAATTTAAGCGAAGGATCAACAGTACCACGCCTAATTTTTTTCTAAGTTTAAACATGAGAATGGTTTGAGAAAACCATTGAAATGTGGTAGGAGGTATAGGAGCCTTCCATTTAAAAGAATGCAGTTTAGGCATCATGAAATAAATTTTTTTCTTGTAAATTTAAAAACAAAAAGATAAAAAAAACACTCAAGTAGGTATACAGATAATTTGGATGCAAATTAGCATCTAACTTTAGCCAATGATTATTTAATGATTTTGTTTTCCCCACATTGTTTGAAGAATGATCAATACTGAATAGGACATCAGGAAAACAAAAACTTCTCAATCTAACCATGCAACCAACATTCACTGACTACAGAGACAATACTATTAAATAATGAATCAATCTTTAATGCCATCAGATAGAAATTCTTGTACAAACTTAACTGGTTTGTACTATTGAAACCACTAAAAATTCATTGGCACAATCAAATCTTGCAGAAGTAACTAAGAATGCTTCCAGGACTTGTTTGAAGCACTCAAAACTTGTCATTGCCCACATTGTTATCCAATATCACAGTGCATTTTTTGTAAAAAATTAGGATATTTGCACATCTGAGCACAATTTGTCCAACCTTGCAGTGTTAAAATTAGCTTTATCCAGCTAATTCTAACACCAATCTCAATATTAATTTGCCAGATGGCACCTTTCTAAATCTCCTCCTTCCATTGAGCACCATAAAGAATACAATTATTTTTAAAAAAGAGAAAAAAGATTCATTTATTCCATCAATGGGAAATAGAGCAATAATCAAATTGCTAGTCTTAGCATTTTTCTCAAATTGATACATTAAATATGTTCACATCTGCTCTTAATCCACCTTCCTTTCTATACTAGCATTCATAGAATGATTAAACCAGTCTGAACTCATTTCAGGGACAGGGATGGAGGAGAAGGAGCAAAAATAGGAGGCAGCAGGCAATTGCTTTTTTTGACCACGACAGTAATCATAACGGAGGAATAAAAACACAAAATGTCAAAATAGGCCACTCTGTCTGAAACAACATTTCTTTCCAAATATACGATTTGCTTTACCAAGTGCTTCCAGCATTTTCTGTTTACTTCAGATTTCCACCATCTGCAGTTATTTTAAATCAGATCGAAAAAATTTAGCTATATATAGTAGCTGTTTCATGGCAAAGTACAGAGTCAAGTCTACATGAGGGGCAACAGCATAATTGCTAAATTCAAATCAAATTTTGTACTGATTCTTTTCAGAGCACAGATGTACCCTTCATGCAACGTGGTCGGTTAAGGTTGGTTAAAATCCATCATCCAGCTTGTGCTGAGATAGGATCTAGATAGTTAGGGGGAAAACCATGATGCAGCACCCCGACAAGACAAAAGAACTTATTTAATAGTTTGCGTTTGTAACTTCTGCAGCTACAGAATGTTATGCTGGTTTAGTTAAAATGCAGTGCAGCTTTCAAAATTATGAAAAAGGTCTTAAATACATTATGTGGAAATATTTATACCCAAATGCTTTCATTTCCACGTTGTAGTGTTAACTTCCAGGGTAGGTTGGAAGTATTGTAATGTTTTAACTATTAATAATTCAATGACTTCTGCAACAGAATGCAAAAATATATGAACTACCATACATACTTATCAAACAAAACAATGGCTTTGCTGTTCAAAAATGCTTATGTAATAGCAATGCATTTCCTTTAATTTTTTTGTGGAAATAAAAATCCAGTTGAACTGGAGTCAGGGATGTTTGATTTAACAATGAAATTGTGAAAACTGCACAAGTGAAACATATTTAGAGAGATAAATCAACTTAAAGAGCTACAAGCTACAACTCCATATGTGTGCAATATTGGTCTTCAAATTTCAATTATAACTGCACAGTATTCTTTTAAGTTTAGTGTTTTCAGGCTTCCCTAGTATATTAACAATTGAAGAGAAAAGCTACAAATTGGAGGCAGAAGTCAAAATAGATTTGGTACACATTGCTGCACTTATTTTCCTTTCAGTCAAATTTTCAAGTTAATCATTTTCACTCAACTATCAATATCCATTATTTATGCATTATGTTTTTATTTTGTTTCAACAGTCAAGTGCTATAGAGTATAAATATAGCTTCAATTCTGCCAATATGCTTCAGTACAGCCTGCCAAGGAATCCAATAAATTTAAGTTTGAATGTGGTCAATTAACAGAAATTGTTGTGATACAATTGTATATTAAAACCACCATACATTCATTTACCACAACTACAACCACCCCATCATACAACATTGATTTACAGAGAACCAATTAATATCACTGAAAATCTTTCAGAGATACACATGAAAACCAAAAGACCATATAAATTTCCCAGTGACAAGCTAAAGCTTCAGGGTGAATTTCTTCATTCAAATTCAAGTATAGAGTTTTCTCGTGCTGCTTAAACAGATGGAATGCATTCACAACTTGCTGCAAGTCCAAGGACTTCAGTGATTTCTATAAAATGCCCTTCACATTCTGAAATCAGTAAAAAAAAATTGAAAATCAATTGTTCTCTTTTGTAAATTGACACCTTGCCAAGACCTCATGAAAACTTCAAATGTTTTGCTGGTTTTTGGGATCACTGACAAGGCGTGCATTTACCATCCATCCTAGATGCCCTCTGAACCAGGGTGGACTGCTAAGTTATTTTTTTAACTGCCCTCTGAAATAGCTATGTTCCAGAGTTGGAATGTTACAGACCAGTCTGGATAAACAGCAGAACTTTCCTTGAAGGACATTTAGCACAGCAACAATTTCCTATTCAGATAACCTCACAGTGAATGTGGTATTAGAAGAGCAAGTAGTCCACACTGGAACTGGATTTTCTAACACATGGCCATTTACAGTAAACTTTTCTCCAACCAGTGACCAATTGCCACCCAGTGGAAAGGTTTTTGTTCCAAATCAGTTAGGACATACAATCTTAAATGGCAAGCATTAAATGAATACGGACCAAAACAGTTTAGGTTCACAAGGATACCAATAATCTGATTTCCACTACAAATCTCAATTGAAACAAAAAAAAACATTAAGATACAGACCAGATCTAACTGCATGCATCACAACCCACTGATTTTATAAAGACAGGAAATGTAAAACATAGAACAGACTAATGATACTACAAGAACAATAATGCAGAGCTTAGTCTAATGACCCAACCATACTATCTGGGGAATTTAGATGCAGTTAATCAAGAAAATCTGAAATAAAAAGCTCATTAGTAATTGTGACTGGTATATTTAAAAAAAACTTTCTAGCCTCATACCTCAGGTCTACAAAGACAAGTTAACCTGAACTCCCATCACTAACTGCCAAAGACAATCTGGAAGAGCCAATAATGCCTTGTCAGGAATACAAAGACTGAACGTTCTGGGTTTGATTTCCAGGACCAACCTTCTGCTGAGTTCGTTGATCCCAAAAGGGAGGGAGTGAGGAGACCAGTAATAAAAAAAATAAGCAGGCTGGGAAGAAGGAGAAGAAGGTAGAAACAACAGGCTTTTCTTGTGAGAAGTATGTGCTGGCAAAGAATCATTCCAAGCCTACAACTGATATGTACCATCTAGTTGTAAATGAATTTAGTCAAAGCTCAACATTAAAACGTGCAGTCTTTTCTTCAATTAAGATATGTAGTTTTATTAGAATAGGACCACATATAGCATTTGCTTTAAATACTTTGTGCAAGCCAAAGAAGAATTTTGCCAACAGATTAGATTTATATATTAAGCTGCTGTACAAGTCACTGTCAAGTTTCAGAAACATTTGATAATAAATCACATAGTACCAGGTATTGATGAGATTCAATAGTCACTTGGGATGTTGAAATGGCTAGGGAGAGAAATGGCTCAAATTTAATGCAAGGAAAATAATGGGTGAGGAAAAGCAAGAAAGTGGGTGGGTTTGAATATGTGGGACAATGTAGTTATAGCTCAAAAGGAAACAGCCTCATTTGTAATGGATTCACATTTGTAATGGATTATGACAACAGTTGCTCAAAGTAATAAACAGCAGAGACAAGAGAAGGAAAAAAAGTTATATAGTAACAGGGGAAGAAGAGTTTAAAACAAATTAAAAAGGACAAGTGAAGAAAACAAATGTCAGTGGGAACCTGGAAGAATCTAAACTAGAGAATAAAAATTGGAGTAAAGAAAGTTTCAAATAGACTTCCAAAACCAGACTTTGGATTCAAATCCAGAACAATAAGCCTCCTATATACGCTGCAAGAATTTGCAAGTAAATTTCACATGCCCCATCTCTGGGCTGACAGGGGCCACTCTCCTAGTAGGCAAAATTTTAAACACTACTATGCATGCAACATTAACATTAGCAAAGTAAACATTTTGCCCTCTCTTTTTTGCTTTAAATGTAAAACTGGGCAATTCTAACCTGGAATTTTTTTAAATACCCAAACCTCTCAAATCATTACACTTAGATTAAATAAATATTCTGCTTATTAAGTGGAATAATCACCCAAGCTAGTTTATATAATTAATGCAAAACTACTGAAATTACAAATCCACTATCAAGGATAAAGAAAACCAAGGAGATGTATGGAATAAACCATTTAGCCCCAGTCACCTATTTCACCTCTCAACTGGATCATCACTAATTTGCATCTCAATGCAAGAATGCAACAAGAGCGAGCAAGAGTAGGTCAACTGGCCCATCAAGCCCAGCTGACCATTCAATAAAATCATGGCTGATCTTCCCCAGGCCTCAACTTAATGCTAGTTCCCCGTGCCTTAAAAAAAAACTCATCTTTCTTAAAAGCCTCCAGTGCATCCATAGCCAACCAAACACAGGTTCACCACATTCTGGAAATAAATTTTTAAGCACTACAAATTTTAATATATTAAAACTATCTTGTAAGTACTTTCCCTGTTTTAAGATTCTCTCTCTGGTGAAAGTGTTCGTTATCTACCTCATCATGCCTCTTAGGATACAATGTTTCAATCCCTTGCTCTGTTAAAAGTCCATGAATACAGATCCATCCTCTTTTGCTTTTCCTCATAGAACAATTCTCACCCTAGTAATTAGCCTAGTAAATCTCTTCTGGACTGTCTCCTGTACTGGTGTATCCTCTCTTAAAAATCAAGAGAACTATTGATTAGCACTTATTCCACATCATTGGATAACCATATTCTAAAAAAATCTTGAATAAAAATGTCATTTGATTCACAAAAGCCTTTGGGATAGCAAGTTCCAAGTTTTCAACTCCTCAAATGGGGAAAAAGTAGTTTGATTTCATTCCTAAATGATCTAATTTTGATTATACCTCCTTATTCAGCACTCTTCCTTCATGGCTTTTCTCCATTAATTTCACTTAACATCTCAAATGCCTCAATTAAAATCAAAATCAATCTTCAACTCTACAGACAGACCTGAGAATGTACAAGCCAAAATGCAACCCTTATGTGCTGGAATCCCTTCAGGCTGAATGTATTATGAGGTGCAAAAATAATTGCAAGTATCTTGTTTAAAATAATGAAAATGCATTGAAGATAAAAATTGCAACAGATATTGCAGCAGGAAGCCATTTTATCATAACTTCTGTTGCAATACTACAAGTGTTGCTGCAAGTGCCCATTTCCTTCTGTATCAGAAAGGCATACTATTAAAATATTGATGAGCAAGCTGTATTATCTCCATGACATACAACATGGCAGTTAGTTATATACACAAATAGAATGAAATGTTGCTACTGCTAATGGCAGAATTTGTACCCTAATTCCAAGGTTAGCATTACCCAGGTGCAACAGAAAGGAATACAAATTCAAAGAATGCTTTAGAACAGTCCAGTGTTTTGCAGCCAATAACATGTTTGAAGTGTAGTCACTGTTGCAATAAAGGGAAATTGCACAACATCAAAAGAAATAACCAGATAATCTATTCTGTTACTGTTGGGTGGATAAATATTTGCCTGGAAATCCATTTCCTGCTATACTTCAAATGAAGCCATGGTAGAAGTTCAGGTATCTTGGATTAATTTTAATACTCTGAAAGACAGCCAGAAAAAAAAAGTGCATCTCTCTTTTCATACTATAATAATACTATTACGGAATCATAGAAAACTACAGCTCGGGGCCCTTTCAGTTTACCTTGTCCATGCTGACAGCAATACCCATCGATGCTAACCCCATTAGGCCTGTATCCCTCTCTGCCTTTCCTCTCCACGTAAGTGTGCGTCCACCTGCTTTTCTTCAAAGAGTGTTATGCACCACTGGGGTCAGGCGAATTTGTGCCAGCTATCAGGTCTCAGACAGTTCCTCACATCTCCCTTTAGATCATAACCTCAAATATCAGGACATGGTCTTCCAGAGTCTTAGCATGGCAGAATTTGTAGGCATGGCCTGTTTAGGGACAAATCAGCACAGCTTTGTGTGGGGCAGGCCATGCCTTACAAACTTAATTGAGTTTTTTTTTGAGGTGGTGACAAAAAAAAAGAGCTTGATGAGCACGGCAGTGGATGTTATCTACATGGATTTTAGTAAGGCATTTTAAGGTCACTCATGGTAGACTGAGTCACGATAAAGATGCATGGGGATCCAGGGTGCATTGCAAGTGGCAAAAACAATAACAGTACAGAGTAAAGTGTCACAGCTACAGAGAAAGTGCATTGCAGTAAGGTGCAAGGTCACATCAAGGTAGATCGTGAGGCCATAGTCCATCTCATTGTATAAGGGAACTGTTCAATAGTCTTATCACAGTGGGGTAGAAGCTGTCCTTAAGTCTAGTGGTACGTGCCTTAAGGATCCTATATCTTCTATCCAATGGAAGAGGAGAGAAGAGAGAATGTCCCGGGTGGGTGGGGTCTTTGATTATGCTGGCTGCCTCACCAAGACAGTGAGAGGTAAAGATAGAGTCCAAGGAGGGGAGGCTGGTGTTTGTAAATGCGCTGGGCTGTCCACAACTCTCTGCAGTTTCTTGCGGTCCTGGGCACAGCAGTTGCCATACCAAGCCGTGATACTGTTACGGACTAGGACTATTAGTGAGTGTTCCTTTAAGATAGAGTGTGTGTGTGTGTGTGTGTGTGTGTGTGT
>JAUZTB010000118.1:54819325-54829723 GCA_034780895.1 Rhynchobatus australiae | reverse complement strand
CTTCCACGTCCTTACTCAAGCCCCATATCCTTTGATTTCTTTAGTACCCAAAACCCTGAGTCTTGTGTATACCTAACTACTGAATATTTGTAGTCCTCCCGATTAAGAATCTCAAGGGTTTGCAACTCAGAAATTTCTCCTCATCTCAGACTTGAATAACTGACCTCAATATCTTGACAATCAAGTTGGAGGAAGTACCCAATCTATCAGTCCTTAATCTTCAATATCTCTGTGATTGCCTCTCATTCTTCTAAACTCCAGTGAGTGGAAGCCAGTCTTCCTCCTATACCTTTTCAAAGAATAATCCCCTCATCCAGGAAATTGACCAAGTGAATGAACCCTGCACTGACCCTGAGACGAGCAGATCCTCCTTCAGATATTTAATCTAAAACTGCACCCACTACTCTAAAATAGGTCTCGCCAAAAGCCCTGTGCAGATTTGGCAGGATTTACGTTTTAAAGTCCACCAAACCATTACTTTTCATAAATGTTGGTACCTGCATGTTGACGTCCTGTGTCTAATGAACTGGTATACCACACTGCTGTACATAAACATTTATTACTTTCCTGCCATTTTTAGTGCTTTTTTAAACAAAAATTCTTCCTACCCAAGGTCAATAATTTTTTATTTACTCCCACATATTCTTTTATCCCTACCTTGCCTACTGTGCACTAATAACCTGCATCTACATCTGTCTTCTCTTTGCAACTGATTGCTCCTAACTTTCATGTTATTAACAAATCTGTTGTGAAGTAAGATAACAGCCTCATCTGTGCACATGGCAGTCACTCTACCTTTTTGAGTAAGAATTTCCCTAGTGAGCTGAGCAAATGTATGCTTTCATAATGTATACAGATAACCTAATAGCCAAATGTCTGTTGTGTTGCCCATGACCTGTATGTTTTGCCTGTCAAGGAGTAAACCAAAGGAGGAAGAAAAAGACATATTGTGCCTTTTGAGGATGTCCCAAAGCAATTCATAGCCATGAAAACAACTAAAATATCCAAAAGTACTTCACAGCATTATTATTAGATAAAAATTAACACAGGCCAGACAAAAAACAGTTGCATCAGAGGATATGATCAAAAGCTTGAGCAGAAGGGCAGGTTTTATTTTGTGGGAGTAGCTGGGGGCATGGAATCCTAAGGAAGAATAGAATTGAAGAGGTTTAGAGAGGGTTTTAGGAATCTTCAAGCCAGGATGAATTGTGATGTAATTCCCCCAAGGCCACAAACACTAAATTGTGTTTGGGGTGTGGGTCAGTAAGCACATTAATGAAGAGTGAATGGGACTTGGTGCTAATTAGGAATGAATTTTGGATGAACTTGGTTTAAGGAACATGTGGGTGTTGAGTTGAAGCATTGTGGAATAGTCCAGTCCGTCTCGATTGTAATGTAGGAAAAGTAAACAAGATCCCACAAGCAGCAGTGTGTTAGTGCTACAATTAATCAGTTATAGTGCTGTGGATTGATTAATACAGATGGGGATACCTAGTCTTGGAATGGCACAATGAGAATGGGGCCTCTATTTCCCATCTATTTGAAGATGTCACCAGTGATCTCAGTGCTCTCCCAATACAAAGCCCAAGTGTTAAGCTATATAATCTGCAAACCTATCTGGGGTTGGGGTTGAACCAAATTACTCCAGTGACTCTAATGAAAAAACTGGCTTTAAGTCAAGGCTGTCCATTTATAGACAAAACCTAATGGTACTTGACTGAGAGTGGACCCTCCTTCTGTGAGAATAGGAAAAGGGTCCACCCTCGGTCAAGTACCATGTTCAGGACTTTGGTGCCAGACCAGCAGTTTATTGAACATTTTTCTTATTAATGCTCCATCACTTTTTTAGTTTGCTTTCTTTTAGATGTAACACGGTATTTTTTAAAAAGTGAATAATTTTAGAGATTTTTTTTGGTTACCTTATCAGGATGACCAATTGCAGCCATTGACTTGGTAAACACATCTTAAGAGAATATATGGCTATTAATTAGATTTTCACTATACTTATGCATAAATTTAAAATAAGAACATTCAAGTCAGCATTTTCATAAGTTATATAATTCCATTATTTAAAATTAACATTGGTTATTATGTGGGGTTTTAATACACATTGTACATATTTACACATTGTGTACAATGGCAGGTGGACCCTGAATAGTAGCCCTCCCCCTACTGAGCTTCTACAGTATTTTTTCCATCAATAACCTATTTACAGTCTCATAATTGTAGATTAAAATGTGATCATCACTGTCCAGGGTGCAGTTTAATGAGAGAAGCAGCACTTTGTTAAACTAAGGGTTTAGTGTGTTGTTTATACCGAGTTAGCTGGCATCCACCGGGAAAGCAGAGATAGTTGTCAGGGAGAGACGATTATATCAAGTCCCCACAGGGAGAAGAGTTGGATGGATGTGCTAGTTAAAAACAGTTTGGAATTTTTTAAACTTCATTTGCTTATATGCCAATTTATACACACACGATGCTCAAGTAGAAATTACAAGTGATTGCAAATCTGAGTTCAAGGGACAATCCAGATAATTTATGCTCATTTCTTCTGCAGACACAGAAAATGAAACTTTTTTTTTCTCCTACTGAATTTAAGCTGGTATTTCCCCACCACTTCAGAAACTGTATAATTATGTACAAAGAAACTTTCATTCTATTGCTGATTTCATGATTATTCTGGTCTGGTTTATAAAGAATTTTGATCTCGTGTCTTGTATTCATTTAAGTGTATTCCGTCTTTTGTCTCTTAATAGCACAGCTGTTAGTATAGTTGCTTAGGCATTAGGGAAACCGACAAAATAGCTTTGACTGAAATGTTTATCCATGTTTCATTTGACAAACCCATCTTTGCAATGCACACAGGTTTAGACTCGTGCAAAGCTTAGCCATGTGCTAGCAGGATTAAACTTCCTGCTGAATGTAATACCTGGCTGGGGTTCTGTCTTGCATAAGAATTTTTCAGTTTGTTCTCTGATTAATCTTATTGAATTTAAAAGATTTACGATAATTATGCATTCTTTTGTGAAGTCCATTCTTGCAGCAACCAACATGAAGATGTTTGTCATAGTGTTTGAACAAGAAATCCTTGCCTTTTCCAAGCCAAGTGATATGATTTAGTTTGGGTTAATTAAATTCCTTCCCATTTCTATGCATGGGCAATCCAATTCATTGTTCTTCTGGAGCTGACTTTGTGTTTCTGTGCAGATCTCTAGTTGAAACATCATTTTTATTCTCTAACCTCCTGCAAGTAAATTGTCAACTCCAACCCTTTTATGGAGAAACAAGAGACTGCAGCTGCTGGAATCTGGAGCAACACACTAGACACTGGAGGATCTCAGCAGATCAGGCAGCATCTATGAAGGCAAAATGGATAGTCGATGTTTTGGGTTGTGATCAGATGAAGGGTCTTGACCTACAACATCAACTGTCCGTTTCCTTCCATAGGTGCTACCTGACCCACTGAGTTCCTCCAGCATCTTGTGTATTGCTCCTACCCTTGTGTTGATTTCCAATTTACTTTCTTGAAGCATACCCTGTGTGACAGTCAAATCATATGCTCTCTAGTGAGTGTGCCATTACTTCATTTAACAATCATTTTAAGTTTGCAGATGACGTGAAAACTGGTGGAGCTGTGGATAGTGAGGAAGGTTGTCAAAGGGTACAGCAGCTGGAAATTTGGGTGGAGAAATGGCAGATGGAGTTTAATCTGGACAAGTGTTAAGTGTTGAATTTTGGGAGTCAAATGCAAGATGAAAGTATAAAATAAATGGCAGGACCCTTAGGAGCATTGATGTACGGAGGGGTCTTGGGGTGCAAGTCCATAGCTGCCTGAAAATAGCAACACGAGTGGATAGGGTGGTAAAGAACACACTCAGCAAGCTTGCCACTTCTGATCTGGTCATCGACTATAAAAGTAGTGAAGTCGTTGCAGCTGTATAAAATCTTGAGCCAAATTTGGAGAACTGTGTGCAATTCTGGTCACCACTATGGGAAGGAGGTGGAGGCTTTAGAGAGGGTGCAGAAGAGGTTCATTTGGATGTTGCCTGGATTGGAGAATATTAGCTTTAAAGAGAAGTTGGACAAACTTGGATTGTTTTCTCCAGAGCGTTGGAGGCTGAGGGGTGACTTGATCTATGTATTGTTATGCTATAATGTGTTTTTCCATAATGCAAATTGAATATGATGCAATTAATGAATTAGGGAACACTGTATGACATGGGCTGAATTAGTGATAACACTTATTTTGATAATGAACTACAGATCTACTTGAGAGTTACTTTGGAAATTAACAAGCAGAAGTCTCTTGGATTTCTGTTCTCAGAAGCTTTCAGACCATCCTTGTGAATTAGTTTGTCCCAGCATCAGTGTTCGAACATTTAGAGGTGTCTCCCATTGTAGATATGTAACTCAATGGAAGGAGTGTCAGACTCAAAATATTGAACTAAATAAAGTCATTGTAGCTATTGAAATTTATTGAATCATCTGTAGTTACCTTTGATCTTGAGGGTATAAAAATGTGATGTACTTTGAGTTTGGGAGACTCTCTCATTCTGGAGACCCCCTTGGTAGTGCCTGCTTGTGATGAATAATGACTTCTGTGTCACCAACTTCAGAGTCTCTCTAGTGACTCCGATCACAGTCACAACAGTTTAGATAGGGTAGATGGCCGTTTTTTTCCCCCCAGGGTGGAAATCTCAAATACTAGAGAGCATAGGTTTAAGGCAAGAAGGACAAAGTTTAAAGGAGATGTGTGAGAAGTTGTGTTTTTTTTAGTGGTAGGTGCTTGGAATGTGCTGTGGGGGGGAGGTGTTAGATTGGCGTTATGATTGGCACTGACATTGTGAGCTGAAGGGCCTGTTCCTGTGCTGTACTGTTGTACGTTCGAAAGTGATATTAACATAAAACACAAACATTCCAAGGTGACTGAAGTATAAGGGGAGGAAAAAATTGGATGCTGCTTGAAAGAATGAGATGGGTGTTAAAATGATCAAATGTCTGTTGTAATCTGATGTCTAGTTGCTGCTACAAAGCTTTGTTCATTGGCAAATTTTTGGCTCCAGCCCTCTCTCTATGTCCATACCAGGCAGTGAAAAACCATATGGCTGCATCCAAAGACTGTGTTTAGAAGAAAGTGAAATTCTACACTGACCCAAGAACTGGGTGACAGCAAGTTCTGCTGTTCTCCCTTATTTATGTTTCTAACATGCCGCAGATCTTCCTGTAAAACTCTATTGTGTCCTCACTGAAGCATGTCCAACTGTATCTATATCAATGGATTTACCTCCAACTGCCACACTCAAAAGATTGTGTTTTCTGCTCTTCATCTATATTCCACTCTTGGATCTTGGATGTTGTCAGCTTTCACCTGTGTACTGATGGCCCCCAAAATCTACCACTATACCAGTTGGCTTGATGCATCCATCCCTCCAATGTCAAACTGCCCAGCCTTGAATGAGCTTCACTTTCATCTTCCTTCCTTAAACCTTTCTATCCCACCTCTCCAATGATGCTTCTCAAATCCAGCACTGTGACCCCCTCGTGCTGAAAAGTTGGGGAAAAGAAATTGTCACCGTAGATGCACAAAGCAACAGAGAATATATTATTGGATTTGATATGGTATTGCACAAATGAAAAGGAAACACAGATAAATCCAGAACTGTCAAGTCAACCAACTATTGTATGAAGGGCCTGTCATTAATGTGCCATTGATTCCCAATCCAAGTGATCCACACTTAAATTGCATTTGTTTGGGTAACAGGCAAAAACTTGGGAGTTACTGGGAAAAGTTTCCATGACTTAGAGGAGATTAAAGTCTCTTTCCCATAGAATTTTGTTCATCTTTTAGGAAGACATTTGCCCAGTAACATAGAGGGTATTCTGAATACCATTCCAATCATATCGTATTGCTACATTTGTGGCTCCCCACTACCATAATTACAATCCCATACTTTCACTTTCATTGACAGGGTTGGGAACACAAGGGTGCAGCAAATTTTAAGGATTTATCTTGAAGCAGGCATAATTTAAAAACTTTATTTTATGCCAGAAATTGCAAAAAGATCATGGCCTGAAGCCCTTCATAGTGTTAATATAAAATGGATTTTTAAATTATGCTCTGGCATTAGATTGCTTTGTCATCTCACTATCCAAGGAGTAAAATGTTGATGTTAATCATTACAGTTCACTGGTGTGCCTGTTTCCCATACTTGTGTTCGGGGCTCCTGGCATCAGTAACAGAATTGTAAACGCACTCCTTCCATGCGTCTGTAGATTTGCCATTTCATAGAAGCAAACCAAAATTAAAATAATAAACATGATCCTACTGATAATTTTGAGGTTATGTTAAATGAGCATCCAAATAATGCTGTAATTGGCACTAAACCTTACGTAGGAATGTCTGGAAACGTTTTGATTCTGAAGGAATGGCTTAAAATTGTATAGAGTTAATGTTAGGAGTAAATAGTATATACAGTTGAATTGATCCCAATAGATTGTTACAGTGTAGTGTGGAATTCAACTCTGGTTACACCAGCATGTATTATCATATAGCTTGTATTCTGTTCAACTTGCATGAATTAGAAGTTCTGTCTCTTTTAGAGAACACTGAACTAATTTACTTTAATGAGTTTCATGAAACATATGAACTTAGACTTTAAAAAAAAAGCAAGAAAGTGTGACATTTGATTAGGAAATCATTAGGTGGGAGGATACAAGATTGAAGATATGGTCCTTAGTTTGATCATTGAGCAATTCAAGTAGCTAATGTTCCTTTTGTTCAAGAACGGAAATGGGGATTATCCTGGAAATTTATAGACTGGTGAGTCTCGCATCAGTGGTAGGGAAGCTATTGGAGAGGATTCTTGGAATAGGATTTGTATGCTTTTGGAAAAGCACATCTTAGAGACACTCAGCATACCTTTGTGAGGGGCAGGTCATGTCTCATGAACTTGAGTTTTTCAAGGAGGTAACGAAGTTGATTGATGTAGACAACATCCACTGCATCAATTTTAGTAAGGCATTTGACAAGTTGCCTCATTGTAGGTTCATCCAGAAGATTAAGATGCCTGTGATCCACCTAAATTGATTGGCTTCAGAATTGGTTTGCCCATGGGCAAGGTAGTGGGTCTTATTCTGGCTGGAGGTCCATGGTGTTCCACAGAGATCTGTACTGGAACCTCTGCTATTTGTGATGTATATAAGTGATTTGGATGGAAACATGGATAGGTTGTTTAGTAAGTTTGCAAATGACACAAAGATTGGTGTTGTGAAGGTTGTCAGAGGATACAGCAAGATGTAGATCAGTTGCAGGTATTAGTAGAGAAATGGCAGGTGGAGTTTAAACCAGGGAAATGTGAGGTGTTGCATTTTGGGAGACCAAATGTTAAGGGAAAGCATACAGTTAATGGCAGGATCCGAAACAGCATAAGATGTACAGAGGGATCTTGGGGTCCAAATCCATTACTCCCTGAAAGTGGCCGCACAGGTCACTTGTGGTAAAGAAGATGAATGGCATACTTGCCTTTATTACTTGAGGCATTGAATTCAAGAGTTGGGAAGTTATGTTGCAGTTTTATAAAATTCTGGTTTGGCCGCATCTGGAGTATTGCATTCAGTTCTGGCTGCCCCATTATAGGACGGATGTGAAGGCTATGGAGAGGGTTCAGAAGAAGTTTACCAGAATGCTACCTGGGTTAGAGGGCATATGCTGTGAGAGATTGGACAAACTTGGGTTGTTTGCTCTGGAGCAGCAGAGGTTGAGGGAAGACCTGTTAGAAGTTTATTTTAAAAATTTGAGGTACACAGATACAGCTGGTATATTTTTATATACAGCCAGTAACTTTTTCCTTGGATCGAAATGTCTGAATCTAGAAGGCATGCAGTTGAGGTGAGGGGGCAAAGTTCAAAGGAGATGTGCAGGGCAAGTTTTTTTTTAGGCAGAGTAGTGAGTGCTTAGATTGGGCTGCTGGGAGTGGTGGTGGAGGCAGATATGACAGAGGTGTTTAAGAGGCTCTTAGGCACATGAATATGAAGAAGAATGGTGATATGAACCATGTGTAGTCAGAAGGGATTAGGTGTCATTAGCTTCATAAGTTCAGCACAACATCATGGTTATAATTTGGTATTTTGAAAGTCATTGAGTGTTGACCCCCAGAACATAGAACATTACAGCGCAGTACAAGCCCTTTGGCCCACAACATTGTGCCGACAGCTTATCCTGCTCTAATATCTGTCTAACCCTTCCCCATCCCCCCCCACCCCCACATAGCCCTCCATTTCTTTATCATTCATGTGTCATCAAAGCAAGACCCCAGGAGGACTCCACAGGCTGGCCTGAAAGCAAATACCTCAATTGAAATAACACCAGTGGAAACTGTCCTGAGCTCAGTTTCTGCTTTGTAAGATGCCACAAGGTGTTTTATACCACTTGCTCCTTAGCATGATGTGAAGCAACAAGAATAGCTCAAGCTGAAGTCCTTCCAACAGGCATCCCTGCAGAGGATCAAGCCAGGACCTGCAACGAAGGACAAATGCAAACCCCACGGTGAACAGGAGGAGAATGAAATAGCTTGATGATTTTTATCGAATACCATCAGACCCAGTGACTAGATCACCTCTACTGTGGTTGCAGAAAGGAGCCATGGCAAAGAAACAGAGGCATAAAGATGAAGCTGTACAGTATGGCCTGGAATATCATGATCAGCTAGGCCAAGGGCTGGTAGCAGTTGTCCTCTCTCCAGGATGTATTTTGTACCATCTTGAGTGAAGGGGTTGATTGGTAAAACTCCTTGCCAATCAGTGCCTTTTACATTTAGTTTGACTTGCAGGATCTCTGGAAGCTGTGCTAAATCTTCCACGCTGTAGGAAGTGAATCTCCATGTTCAAACATAAATGCATGGATGGTACTTAAATGATTGATTATGCAAAATAGGGAATTGTTAACAAGTTGCATGGTTTTGCACAAACAAAGTTAAGAATTTTCCCAAAGGAAAACATTCTTTTCACCAGTATCCCCCATTACTTGAGGAAGGTCCTCTCAAGATCTGCTTGTGTACAAAATTAAAATCCGGCCCAACCCAAGCCCAGTGACGTGCAATGTCTGTGATATGTGACCCCAACCTAAACCCAACACACATAGTTTGGTCCTATCAGATATGGAGAAGGTAGCCAGCCTGTAAAGTTATGTGCCACTGTGCATTCATTTATAAAGAGCCTACTCAGTCTTGTCTGATCAGGGCCTGACGAATTAAAATTATTTTTTCACATGACCTGAACCAAACTTGGTACTAGTAGTTGGGTCCTGTCGGGTAGCTAGATTCTGGAGCCAACACTTAATGTTTTTTTTTGCATCTCAGAGGATGTTGGCAAGATCAATATTTATTATCCATCCCTGACCCCTTGAGTAGGTGGTGGGAATCCTTCCTTAAACTGAGGTACTTCTGTTGAAAGCACTAATACTGTGTGGTCTGGTGGTGACTTTTCAGAATTTTGACCCAGCCACAACAAGTATCTGGTAAATTATTCCCAAGTCAGGATGGTGTGCAACTTGTAAGTCATAATCCCTGGTGCATGCACGTCTTGGTGTTCAGTGGTATCTCACAAACCTGCAACCTTAGAAGATGATTTGTGGAGTTATTAAATACAATTTGTGTATTGCTTAACATTGAATTTATTGATGGAACCATGTCATCAATGGGAGCTTTCGGAAGCCATCCAACAAAGTAGAGTTTACAAACAAAACACATGGATGAGAGTTTCAGCAGCATGGTTTTGGAAAATGAGCAGAGAAGATATTTTGATATACGCAGATTTTTTTTAATGTGGCAGGGTAGGTTTTTTTAAAAAAGAAATAGCACATGATTTACTTCTGTTAAAGAATCAAAGCATAGAATGTAAAATTGATCATGCCAAATTTCTTTGATATTGGTTTAGCCTCAACAAAAATGTTCTGAACAGATTTAGGCCCACAAAAGCAACAGAGGTGGTTTACCAAGATGAGACCAGGGTGAAGGACATGCCTTCTGAGAAGAGGTTGTTGGAAAAGTTAAGGCGACTTCTTGTACCAGAAGATGTTTACACAGGTAATCCCACAGAAATTTTTGTGATAACTGGAGGTTTTCATCATCAAGCAGAAAAATTTATTCCCTTTAGAACATATCACTAACCAACAGCTTTTAGATTTGTAATTATTGTCAAAATGAGGGAGAGGTTTTTAATTGGTGTTACCAGGATTTGAAATAATAAGATGGTGAAAGGTGGTTCCATAAATATTTGTTGGATAGGTAGCTGAGGATAGGAAATTTGCAAGAATGTGTGGCAAAGCACAAGTACATTTTGTAAGAGTCAGCCCAGGAATAATGGGCTGAATGGCCTCTTGCAGCCAGTTTCTGTGACTTT
>JAUZTB010000118.1:54754639-54767425 GCA_034780895.1 Rhynchobatus australiae | reverse complement strand
AATAAATCCCTCAGCTGGTCCCTACGACAATCTTAATACTGCATCAGCTGAGTGACACAATATGTTTGCTTTGATCAGATATGGAACCAAGGAATGATTTGCATAATATAAGCCTGAGAGGCAATTTTCTGTTGGCTGTGAGAGATTAGGAAAGGTCCGTGTAAGTGCCGCAGCCTGTAATGAAAAGTGCTGTGCTGGTTACTGCTGAGGCAGTGGCTCTGTGCCATGAACTGGTAGGAGTGCCTGCCTCCCCAGAAGGGAATAAACAAACGCAGCCTTATCATATGGACTCACATCTGTGACTTTTTTGTCACGGTTTAAACTGCTCCCAGCTTGCCAGTGACAAGGGAGAAAGCTTTCATCCTGTCATTGTAGACTGGAATAAAACATGGGACACAGAGGTTAAACCACAACCTCCATGGCTGCTGCACATGTTAACCATAGTTAAAACTCTTTTCCTCTTGTTCTGAATGCACTTCCTCTAACAACCAAGTAAAGTTCCATGTTTATTTATAAACAAGGTCAACTCTGCATATTCTATGATAGATTCATATACGCAACATTCAATGGTTAACAGTCAGAACATGCTTTGCTGATATTTGCTTCTTTACTCTTTTTTTGCTGAGGCAGTTGCAGTGAGCTATGGGTAAGCTAGAATTCTACTCCTCAGAACAGTAGATGTTAAGAGATTTGATGGAGGTGTTGAAAATTATGAATGGTTTTGAAAAAGTGAAACTTTTATTCATCTTAAGAATTAGTAAAACAGAAAATGCCCCAAGACACATTTTTAGGGGGTTATCCAACACTAATTTATTTTCATTTGCTCATGTTAGTAAGGCCAATTATATTGGGCCAACTCCAACATACACAGTTGAGAACATAGGACTTCATAGTTCAGAAGAGGAAACTTATAAGGAGATATTGGAAGAGATGGCCAAGAGCTGGGTCAGAGGTAGACAACGAAGTGAAGATGTTTATGATAATTCTAGAGCTAAGGCCTTTGGCAGCTGAAGGCACATCTATAAATGGTAGAGCAATTAAAAAGGGGAAGTACAAGAAACCAGAACTGGAAGAACACCAACATCTTGAAGGATTGTATGGCTGGATGTAGGTATAGAGGCAGGATAAGGCAAGGCATGGCATTGTCAGACTGGGAGACAATAAACCACTGAGCACAGGAGTAAGAGGGAACCCCTTACCCCTAAGGTTAAGGTTAGGGAAAGTCGTTGATGAACTCAGGTTTATGGAGGGTGAAATCTGGGAAGTTAGCCTGAAGAAAACTGGAATATTCAAGAACGGAGATATCAAAGGCAGAATGAAGATTTCGGCAACAGATGAGCTGAGGTATTGGGGCTGTGGGGTACTGGAAGGAAGTTAGAATAAGGCAGTCTAGGAGATGAAATAGATATCTTATGGAAGCTCCTCTTTTTGTCAAATATGACATCAAGATCATGCAGTCTTGTTCCACCTCTGAAACTCCCAGGAAGTGGGATGAAAGGATTTATGGAGTATTTTTTAAATAATGAAAATTTGATAGGTTGAAAAGAAAGAAAGAATTTCATGATTGGGTGGTTAGGGCTGTGATGCTTAAGGTTTATTACAGATCGCTATTCCCAAGTATAAGCTTGCCTTAAAAAGTTGTGTGTTCAAGGACTTGAGCATGTGAAAGGTGACTCTTCAGTGTGCCACTGGAAACACGGGGGCACACAGAAGAAACCATCTTTCAGATGAGGTATTAACATCGCAGCCACATTTGCCTATTCAGATGAATATAAATACAGCCTGGTTCATTTCAAAGAAAGACTTCTCCTGTTCTATGGCCAAATTTTATTGCTCAGTCAACAGCATTAAAAAAACAAATTAGCTGGTTGTTCTTCTCATTTCCTGTACATGGAGCCATGTTTCAGGTAAATTTGGCTGCTATGTTTAACTACATGAATTGTGACTGCAATTTTAAAGTAACTATTGAAGTATGTGATATCTTAAGAAAAAAATTATATTCCAGCTTCCATATCCCAAAATATTCCACCAGGAAAGCAAAAAATCTACTTTGTGAAGCAGACTCAGGTTCCTCACTTATAAAGTTATGGAGGGAGGAAAGCTGCACATATGTAGTTAAGGAGGACTTGCTTTTCTATGTTATATGTTCATTATGTTGTATGTGATATGTTTCAAGTGTTTGGATATTCTAAAGTGCTTCTTTGTGAGTTAAATCATTTTGCATTATAGTCATGGTTGTAATTTAAAAATGCTGCAACTAATTTGTCCATTGCAAGATCCCCAAATGGTAATGGGCTAATAACAAAGTAATCTACAATTAGTGAAGTTGGTTGAGAAATAGTGTTCATCAGGATAACAGGCAAATCTCTTGTTGTTCTTGAAAATAGCGGCATGAGATCCTGCTATTTTCAGGATAGCGGTAAAAATTCATTTACCACCTTCCATAAGAACAGATGGAATTTTGCATCATAAGATAAGATATTAGTCACATGTACATTGAAACACACAGTGAAATACATCTTTTTGTGTAGTATTCTGGGGGCAGCCCGCAAGTGCTGCTACGCTTCCAGCACCAACATAGCATGCTCACAATTCCTAACCTGTACGTCTTTGGAATGTGGGAGAAAACTGGAGCACCCGGAGGAAACCCACATAGACATGGAGAGAATGTACAAACTCCTTGCAGACAGTGGCTGGATTTGAACCCAGGTCGCTGGCACTGTAGAGTGTCACGCTAACTGCTACTGTACTGTGCATGCCCATCTTCAACTTATTCTTCTTATATGATTCCTTGGGGTCAAGGATGACTTGTTTCCACTCCAACTCTGTGGGATCTGAGATGGCTGATAAGGCCAATGTGAAACTCATGGTCATTACAGCAGGTGGGGCAGAAAGTGATAAAAGAGGAAGGTAGGTAGGCAGTATAGGAGGCCATGTATTCCTTTGGCTTGTTTCCTTGGGCTACCATGTTCTCCCAATGAAGAGACTTGAGGATTTCCATGAGTCAATAAGCATATTACAGTTTTTCAAGGAGATTTTGAAAACATCCTTGAGGTATTTTTTTCTGTCCTCCTGGTAAATTTTTGTCGTGATGGTGTTCAAAAGAGTATGCCAGAGCACATAAAATGTAAAAGCAGAAATAGGCCATTTGCCTCCTCATCTCTGCTTTGCCATTCAGTTAGATCATGTCTGATCTTTTACCTCAGTGCCACTTTCCTGCACTAACTTCATATCACTTGGTTCCTTTAATATTTAAAAATATCTATTGATCTCCATCTTGAATGTACTCATTGACTGAGCCCCCACAGCTCTCTTAAAGTCATAGAGTCATACAGCACGAAAATGGGCTCTTTGGCTCAACTGGTCCATGTCGACCAAGATTCGCATCTAAGCTAGTCTTATTTTTTTTAATTTAAATAATTTCTTTTTAATTTTTAAAAATTTTTATTTACAATGTGGTAACAGGCCCTTCCGGCCCAACGACTCTGCACCACCCATTTTAAACCCCGTTTTAACCTACCCGTACATCTTTAGAATGTGGGAGGAAACCAGAGCACCCAGAGGAAACCCATGCAGATACAGGAGAAAGTATAAACTCCTTACAGACAGCGACAGGAATCGAACCCCAATTTCTGACGCTGTAATAGTGTCAAGCTAACCACTACGCTACCGTGCCACCTGCATTTGGCTCATAACCCTCTAAACCTTTTTTATCCATGTACCTGTCCAAGTACCTTTTAAATGTTGTTAATGTACCTGCCTCAACCACTTCCTCTGGCAGCACATTCCATATACTGACCACCATTTGGGTGAAAAAGTTGCCCCTCAGGTTCCTATTAAATCTCTCCCCTTTCACCTTAAACATATCCTCTCTAATTCTTGATTCACCAACCCTGGGAAAATGACTGTGTGCATTCACTCTATCTATGCCCCTCATAATTTTATAGACCTCTATGAGATCACCCCTCATTCTCCTACTCTCCAATAAAAAAAGTCCCACCCTGCTCAACTTGATGTTTCTTCATGTTGGCATTCATGGATTAATGGAAAGCACTCAGGGCTGGGATAGATTTGATGGGCCAAAGGCCCTCTTCCTCTGTTGTAACAAAACATGCCTAATACAAACACGGCCACTTTTGGAGTGTAGAAACTATTGCTGCGCTGGTAAATTGCACACAGTAATTTGCACAAATTCTAACTGTGAAGAATAACAACTGTAGTCATTTGATAATAGTGCAGTTTGTAGACGATGAAATACTGATCAAGACAATGGAAGAACTTTGGTTCATGCTGTGGGATCAATGAGGTCCAGCTGAACTTGCCTCCTTTTGACATACCTTCTGAAATATATAACTCTTGTGATGTATTTTTCTTGATAATGGAGTGATCCTAGAAGACACACCTTTCAGATTTAAATATAAAATTGATCTAGTCAAAATTACAAGAGAAACAGGTATGACTGGAAATTTACTAAGGCATTTCTTGGAGCTTCAGGTTATTCAAGTCACAATTCTGTTAGGGATATGAAGGGTCAATGGATGTGGGATTATTGACATCTTATGGAGTTATGGTGTGAATCAGTTGAAAACAAAATGGAGCTGGTTGCCGTGAACTCATTTCTTTAGATTTCCTCGTGTTAAAGATCTGAGATCACCGTCTATTTTAATTGAACTCGAGAGCCCACTTCATCAAATTGCTTCATAAATCTAAAGACTTGTGGGTCATACCTGAACTTGGTCTTTTCCAGAGAAGGAAGTGTAGTTTTTTTTATGATGGTTAGAATATCACATGATGGAATTAACCTTGTAAAACTTATTTTGCACCTTCTACAGTGCCTCTCTGTCCCTTAGTGCAATATGAAATGACCAGTGATGTAACCAAGGTTTTAAGCAAGTTTAACACAAGTTTTGTGCTTTCCAATTCTCATCCATGAGAAATTTCTGCAGTGCTTTGTTATAATTTTAGCAGCGCGTATTGTTTTTTTTAAATGAGTTCTCCATCTGTACCTTGTTATTCTTAGAAGTCTTCCTTGTGGCTACACATCCTGCCCCACCCAACCCAACCAACAATAAAAACCACAAGTGACTTTTGCTTTGGTCCTACAGATTCATATGTGATCATAGAAGTGGGAATATCAGAAAGTGATAAGCTACATCTTTAAATGACAATTTATTTTTTAAAAATTGAGTATCACCTTATCAGTCCCTGAAGATTGTTAATGGCCACGTTTGATGCGTCATGTCATATAGTCCATAATGGGTGAATGAAGTCCTTGGGAGGAGAAAAGGATAAAATTGTGAATTTGGCCACAAATTGACATGATTTCAAATTAATTACTACACTGAGATTTGAAAAGGGTTGTCCTTTCTTCACCTGATCCTTGTATTTTTAATCTGTTTCCATGACCTCAGCTGCCATTCTATTCCCAAACTTATTTTCAGATTCTTCTGAGATCCTCCTACTTCCTAACCTTTCTATTTCTGACCGACTTTCTCCAACCTTTTTTTGCCACATCCCAACATTGGAAGGGAATTCTGGTCAAGAAGCCCATGGAAGCCCCACCACTGAGCTCATACCTGTATGATTTGAGAAGCAAAGATTTGAGAAGCAAAGCTGGTGCTGTCTAGAAAGCAGAAACTAGTTCAAAACCTGCAAATGTTACTAAAAATGTGGGAAGGTGAGGGCACATGTGCAGTTCTGGAGAATTAAAAATACAGTTTAGGATGTGGGGTTGCGCAAAAGGTAACTTTGAGTTTTACCGGAGTTCATAATGTTAACAGTCTTGGCTTTAGACAGAAAGTGCCCCCTGGCCTATGAGAAGTTGGAGAGGTATACAGTTTGTGGCCCCATGGGGCAGTGAAGTTGGGTTAACATGTACACAATGCTGGAGGAACTCAGCAGGTCAGGCAGCACTGACAGATGGAAATTAACAGTTGACATATAAGCTGACAGGTGATGGGCAAGTCCAAGTGAGGGGGGAAGGTGTGAGGGGAAAGAACTTGGGTTTATCTGTATTGGGATTGCATTAATTTGAATGTTATCTAAGAAGTGGGTGTGGCTTGTGGGATGCTGCAGACAAAGGCCACTAGATGGGGTTTTGTGTGGGAGCCAGTGTGGGTCAGCAAGACATGTTGGTAGATGAAAGCAAAGGTCACAGAAGAGCAGAGAGAACAGAGCAGTAGGAGAATTGGTGAACAGGGTGTTTTCAGTGTCAGCTGAGGTGGTGCAGCTGTGGGCATACAGCAGATTGTTTCATAAATGGACTACCTGAAGAGTAACTAATGTGTAGCTGCAATTAAATGGGTTTCACTTTCCTTTGTGAAAATGTGACACAAGGAAAAGAGACTGCTGAGCTGGAAGGGAGAGGAAAAGAGGCCAACAGTTGAAATGGAGGAGAGGTCATATCATTTTGAGAAGATTTTTTTTGAAACAGCATGACGTAGAAGTCCCTCATTATCCTTGATGCATGAGATCAAACCAAAGTAGGTGTCCTCATTATAGCCACTTTAATGTCAAACATTTGTAGCCCATGATTACATTGATGCATCCAATGAGATTTGAAAATATTGTTGTTACCCTTCCAGTTCTTCAGTGTTTTCATTTTAAAACACTGAGCCTTCTGTGTAGTCAACAAAAGTGCTTCAACTTAATTTCCCTCTCTGTACCAGGCACTTAGTTTGGTTGGCTGTCAAATGTACTTGTACAATAATTACCCAAAGTTTATCAAGTGGCTTTATTCTCTTAGGTATGAAACTACATCCAGCGATGATTCCAGTTCAGATGAAAGCTCATCTTCTGAATCAGACGATGAGTTTGAGGATCAAGAGAATTCTAAAGATGAAATCAAGGTTAATTGTGAGATGCAGCCAGAGCGACCCAGTGGGGGTAGGACTGAGACTGCAAGTGTATCAAATCAAGAGGTCGCCAAGTTGGAAAGAAGTGAAAAAGAGATCGGCAAAGTGGAAATAAGAGAAAGGTACAACAGATTTTCTAAGAAATACATGGATTTTATACCAAATGGTTGAAAAAAAGCACTGATAATCCCATGATCAAAATCTCAAAATAATGAAGCCATGCATTTGGGTTGGTCTAATTCCACCATTTATTTGGGGGTGCATAAAACTCTCAAATTCTTCTACTTCATGTGGGGTTTCTCATCATCTGCTAGTGTTTGTAATTTATTTGCCTTGAACATATTTTTCACTGAGGCCTTTACCTGAGTTAGGTTTTTAAAGGGGAGATGCTGAATGAACAGCAAGCATTCTCCTCCAAGTAGGGGATAAACTCAGATTATGCTTGTGCTCCAGCTTGTTATTACCAGAGACCTGCATCCATTATCCTGTCTGCTGTTTGAGTAAGAAACAGTAGATGAGTCAGATTTGAAAATGCATTAATAAACAAATGGAAATAGGTTTTTGAATTAATGTTTTTTATACTCATAGGTGCGAGTTAAGTGAGAAGGTGTTGTCAGCATGCAAAATACTGAAAAACCAGCTCAATGATCCAAAAGCAATGGCCAGCAAAGAAGTGGTAGGTTTATGTTAAGCATCAATACAGTTACAGTACAGTAGAAGTGCAATTATAACTTTCTTTTTAGGCCAATCAAACCTGATTTTTTTTAAACGTTCATTCTGTAGCAAATTACAAATATTTCTAAATATCTTTATCCACATAATATATTTAAAGTATTAATTAATTTACAGTGTCTTCCTTGTTTAAAGAAAAATAGCTGTTCTATAAAGACCAGCAAGCCAAGGGTGAACAGCAAGAGGCAGGATGGCATTTTATTGATTTATATTTGAAAGTCACGAGCAAGCTCTGGCACTTTGTTTAAAAAGATTAAATTGATTGGGTGAAATGAATGTCTTCTGTGGCAAGACTAATTAAAATGTGGTTCACTTCAAGCATATTGTGCCATATCTGTTGCAACAGATTGTGAACTTGATTAAGTCCAAAAAACAAATGCAGATTCCTGTGGTTGAATTTGATTTTTTTTTTCTTTTGAATAATTGAGAACTTATCCATGCAAAAGCTGGTTAATGGTTTGGAGACGTCCCGTGTCATTCATTTGTTTATCTCAATATGAGAAAACTGTACCACAGTTATTGATGGTTACCTTTTAATTGCTGAGTTGTGCTCAATCAATCATATCAGGACCAAACGGCTGCTCTTGTTACCTATAGCAGCTTGCCATTTCTCTTCCCATTTGTGCAATATCACCTTGAATGTCTCCAGAGGTCTGTCCTTGGCCCCATCCTATCTCTCAATTACATGGCTCTCTCAGCGACATTATCCAGGGGTACTGTTTCATTTCCACGTATATGCACATAAGACTCAGCATTTCCTCATCACTACTACCTCCTGACTTCCCCTCACTGTGTCTCAATCAGCAGATTGCTTGCAAATGTCCACCAACTGAGCTTGAGGAGATCAGAGAAAATGCCACCAGTTCCAAACAAAACCATCACAAGCAGTCTATTTAAACAGAAGCAAGTCTGGGACTTCTGCCCACAGCTTGTCAAATACCAGTTCTTGAACTTCTTCACAGATTTAGAGTACACATAGTCCAGTGGCAAAACTATGTCCTGTTGAGATTCGTCTACAATTAACCTGGAGAATTCATTCTCAGATCCTGTACCTGTCAGATCTTTGACTCCATTCATTTCTATAGATATTGTAAACCTGTCGTTAAGAAAACATTAGGAAAGTTGATATTTCTTAAAATTAATTTGGTCCAGTTGAGTGATTTTAATTATAAATATTTCTTTTAGTTTTGGGTGGTTTTGTTTTTAAATGTTTTGATTTATTAGCTTTTACTGTCTGTGATTATATTAAAAAAATAGCTGGAGAAGCTTAAAAGTCCCCTCAGCTATGCCAGCTGGCACATCTGGGGTTTTGCCTCCTGTGAAAGCTTTTAGGAGTGTTTTTGGATCTGAGCTTTGTGTCATTGGCCATCCTGCCATGCCGCTGGAGTTCAGGGTGGTTCAGGCCAGCATGGTAGGCACTTCACATCCAGACAAGTAAGCATCAGTAGGGGGTGATGGGAGGTATAAATAGGCTCATGCCAGCAAGTTCTGACTTGTTTGTTTCAATGCCCACTACAAATTCTATCCCCTAACCATGATGTATAATGATACAGAATTACAAAATTTAATTTATTGGTCACATGTACATCGAAACATACAGTGAAATGCATCATTTTGCATTAACAACCAACACAGTCTGCGGATGTGCTGGGGGCAGCCCGCAAGTGTCGCCACGCTTCCAGCACCAACATAGCTTGCCCACAACTTCCTAACCCTTGCATCTTTTGGAATGTGGGAGGAAACTGGAGCACCCAGAGGAAACCCACATAGGCACAGAGAGAATCTACAAACTCCTTACAGTGGCGGAATTGAACCCAGGTCATTGGCACTGTAATAGCGTTGTGCTAACCGCTGCACTACCATGATGCCTTCCTGGCGAGCATCTCGAGGTTGAACTCTCTTTGCAATTTTAATAGGACTTCAATTTGAAAATATTAATCCTTGTTTTCAAATGCTATCATGGCTTTTCCCTCCCTATCTCTTTTGACTTCTATAATCCACTAAGATATCTACATTCCAGTTCTGGCCTCTTGATGACAATTGGGTATTAATCACTCCCTCTAATCACTGGGAGCTGCAAGTGAGCTGCCAAAATCTTAGCATTCATAATAATCATAACAAAATTCTAATGTTGTTCCTGCCTTTGCCCACACCCCTTCTCTTCTCCCTCCATCCTTTATTGTGCTCCTTACGACATACTTATTTAACAAACTTTTCGACTTTCTTCTGAATATTCCCCTTAAGTTGTCTGTGTTAAATTTTGTTTGATGACACTCCTCTGAAGCACTTAGGATGTATTAAAAGATGCACTTTACAGCACTGGCTTCTCCACACAAGCCAGAGGAATAGGACAGTTTAAAGCTAGAAGTTATTGTGGTTGATGTTTTATTTTTCACTATGTTTTAGGTCAGCAGCATTTTTTAAAATCTTAACTATAATATCGGGATCATCCTTTCATCAGCTACTTCTGATGAAAGGTCATCGATCAAAAGTACCAACTCTGTTTCTGTCTCCGCAGAACTGCTAAGTATTTCCAGGAATTTCTGTTTATATTTCAGATTTCCAGCTGCTTTTTTGCTTTCAAAATACAATGTTCCCTAATATAGAATTTTTGTGTGACTTTCACAGAGACTTTGCCTGAACAACATCCAGCATGAATGGTTCCGTGTGTCTAGTCAGAAGTCAGCAGTTCCCATCATGGTGGAAGATTACCTGAATGGATTCAGGGACATTTCACCAGAAGTCCTGAAACATGTGGTCAACATGGCTGATGGAAATGGCAACACAGCCCTTCACTACAGTGTGTCTCACTCAAATTTTGAAATTGTGAAGTTGCTTCTTGATGCAAGTATGTTGATGTTTTACATCTTTACCCATTCCTGTTATCACTGTTTAGCTATTTCACAGATATATATTTTGCACTTATACCTCACTTCCTTTGTGCCTGGCACCTTTTATGCAATATATCATGGAATGTAAATAACAGAATTTCTTTGAAATGCTTATGCTGATAACTTTAATAAAGAAATACTTTGTTGCACAGTTTAAAGTTTAAAGAAATATTGTTTACTTAAACTGAAGATTTTAAATTACAAGAGGACTGTAAAGCTTCAAATACAAAGTTCACCGTATGTAGGGTGTTTTTAAAATCACGATGTATGCTAGATGCCTTGGGTGCTTTGATTATCATGATACTGTGAAACAGAAGTGGCTCTACTTGTTTGAATATTTTTCTGATGACTGCCTACGAGAGTATACTTGCACAAATATGTCCTGAATGCCATCTCAAAAAATGCTTAAATGTCATGATACAAATTGGGCATTTTTTTTAAAGAAGGCTTTGCATTCCTAAAAGATTTTTAAACAGATTAATGAACAGGCATGCTGAAATGTTAAGTCCACATACCTATTTCACTGGTCTTAACAGATGTAGTTGTAAGAGGACAAAAGAGGATAAACAGGAGGAAAATCGGTGTTGATGGAATTGGGAGGATGCTCTTGTCCTATTCCTCTGGCTTGTGTAAAGATGCCGGAGCTGTAAAGTGCATTTTTGATGCATCATAAAAATATTTCCATTAGTGAAAAGATGCCTTTTTCTTGAAGGTTACTATTAAATCCTCTTGCTATGTTCAAACACTAGGTCAGTTTTTGCCTCAAAACCATTAGAATGTACCAAGATGAAATTTCTAGGTGAAATGCTAATTTACTAAGGGTGATGAACTAATGGCATCAGACTTGCCCTGGCTTTTTGTGAGATTTTGCATGAAAGTTACCATAAGCTTGAGAGCCAAACTGCAAAATATCTGCTACAGGTATAACTCAGGGTTTTCTTAATCAGATTGAGGAATTATTGATAACTAGTACAGTCTGAAGCAGGGTGTAATCTAGAGTGTTGATGTCAATAGAGTTTGAGGTGTTAATATATTTTATTACAGATGTATGCAATGTTAATCAGCAGAACAAAGCTGGCTATACTCCCATCATGCTTGCTGCTCTTGCTGCAGTGGAAAATGAGAAAGACATGAAGATTGTGGATGAGCTATTTAGTCAAGGAGATGTGAATGCCAAAGCCAGTCAGGTGACTTTTATCTCGCATTTTACTACTTTGAGAAATCAGAAGGCGATTCTTCATCATAACCTTTCAGTTCAACAGGAAACCATTTGTAATATCTTGCCTCTTTTTGGGGAGTGGGAAAATGCTGCATTGTTGAATTTTACTTCAAATTGTAAATACTGAATAATTTTTTTCTTTACTCTTTTGCATTCTGAGCAGCCTTGGCTCTTCACCTTGGTTTTTCAGTCAAACAATAATCTGCATTCTGGCCTCAAGCATTCTAATTTGAAATTTAAATTTGTATCTCCAAAAGCAGTTCTTTTCTCCCTATAAATACCAAAAACATCTGTGGTTTGAGGTTGATATATCAGGTTCTTAAAAAAATAAGGTGTGTAGCAACTTTATTTTTTAAATGAGATTTTTGTACCAACGCAATAGTAATGAAATTGTTATCAGACAAAGCTAATTGCTTTGTAGCAGCTACTTTCGTACAATATTCCTTTAATTTCTTCTTGCACCTTACTATCCCAAACAAAACATTAAAGGTTCAATTAGAATATTGCAGCCCTTTGACACTCACTCTTGTGAAAGTTAGCATAAATTATGTCAGAGATCTGATTTGTATCTTCATCTTTCAAATCTAACAATCATCTTGTGCCTTGGATTTCTTTTCTTTGTGTTCTTTGTGGCCCACTTGCACTTCCCCCTTGCTTTAGGCTGGTCTATTTATTTAACACCTCTGATGGCAGAATCTTGCACTACACTTTTTTTTTGCATTAATTATATTTCTACCCTTCAAGGTACTTTTGAGTAATAATTAGAAACACTCATGGAACATTTGCCTTTATCTCAAAGGAGCTGGAATATGAATAGTTTTACAGAACCATGGCCACTTCTTAGGTTGAGTGCTTTATTTTGTTTTGGGCAGTATCACCTCTGCAGGATATGGTGATTTTTGGGAGGGTCGGCTCAGATTTGCCAAAATGATTCCTGATCTCAGAGTTAAATTGAGGAATGCTTGTATAAACATAGTTCCATTCCACTAGTAGGTGGAGAGTGTAATCTTATTTAAATTGTTGAAAATTATGAAAGAATTTTCAGTAATTGTAGACAAGCTATTTCCTCCGGAAAAGAAATTCAGGGGGG
>JAUZTB010000118.1:54236890-54247455 GCA_034780895.1 Rhynchobatus australiae | reverse complement strand
AAATTATAAGCCATCGTTTTAGTCATCATATTTTGGACCCTAGCTTTGAATGGATCAAACACACATTTAAGTCCTGATGCTGTATATTGTTCACTAATAACTGCTACATTTAGTGCAGGAATAACAGTATAAATGATATGTTTGTCCCTAATATTAATGTCTATCAAATCAGATGAGTGCTGTGATTTCTCCTTTGAATATTTAATCACTCACATACAAGAACCTCATTTAGTGCTTTGAAGAAATGTGATAGCAAATGAAAAAAACTGAACCACAACACGCAAGGAATTATGACTGAGCTACAAATGAACAAGAAATTGATCCAGAGAATATTTTGCATTCAATTTCTACAAAATCTTTTCTTTATGTCAAGAAACTAACCATCCACATCATATAATTTCAAGTGATCTATCAGAAGGAGATATTTAATTAAATAATTTGGGCAAAATCCATTTGTGTGAAATCATTTGAATTAGATGACCTTATTGATAGTAATTTAGGCTGCACTGCACAGCAGTACTGAGATGAGTTATATTTGTCTGATAAAAGTAGTTATGGAATTACACCGACATTATGGAATATTCAGCAACTGCTTTCTTTTATTTCACCAAATGTCCTGGACCCTGGCAAGAGTCTGTGCAAAGTACTATTTTTAAAAGAACTTGTCTCTTCCTTAGCACTACAATGACACATATCTTTAGATGAACTATTTTGATCCATTGTAAAAATAAATCTGTATTTTATTGTAATTAGTAGCTTCACAATTTGGTGTTCACATTTTGAAGAAATTGTTATTCCAAGCTGGTATTTGAGAGATTGAATACAATATAATTAATAGGTGGTAGTATTTATATCCTTTCAATCCGGCGTAAGGTATAGCTTATAAGGAGAATATTAAGGTTACACTTATCCCTATCTCCCTACACAATAAATAGGACTGAGAATTGTTCAAACCATCAGAACAGCTGTTCAGTGTCTCTCTTTGGTGTCTAGCTGCCATGAACCTGCTTTGCATTCTGATCTCCAGAACATTGATTAATGTGGTCTAGAGAGAGACTGTCAGAAGTGGCAGACTGAATCAAGGGATTTTCGTTCAACATCCAAATGACACAGAGCAGCAAGAGAATTAAATAGATTACTAACCAATGGCCTTTTGCCTGCAGATGAAGATGAGATTGCAAAGTTGTAAACCTCAACATGATATTTCAGTGGATTAAGTCTCTCTGTGATTCTACTGTAGGTTTTAATCATCAGGCTTTCTTGATCTGAAGTGCTTTAGTTTGAGATCTGTGTGTTTGTTGAAGTCCTCGCTGGAGCATCTCACAAACATATATCCACAGAGAAGCCACATGCCATTGCTGAGTGAGGAGAATTATGGGCTTCTTGCTATTTAATTAAAAAATTAAGCAGAAAAGCTTTAGTGTCAACATTCACAAGCAGTTAGCGTAGTGGAGTACCACTATAATTGAGTTTACTTGCAAATGTTTATATGTGAGCTGCAGAAGCTTCAGGTTCATTTTGCCTCACGCTGTTAATTTGGGATCTGAATCCATGCCCCTTGCTGATTTTTTCTATTTTGCTGAGCCATCTGGTAAGTTCACTTTTGAAAATAAAAGTCGGACTACCAGAGTGGATTTGGCAATGTTCATAGAGAATTTACCACATTAGCATTTGTCTTTACTTTTGAAAATGTTCCCTTTCTTCCTCAGAACCAGTGCCTGCAGAAATAAAACAATGCCCAGAAATGAAACAATACCCAGTGGCCCAGACTTTCCTGCCAAAGAACAATGCAGCCAGTGCTCTTCTGTGTTATTTAATCAGGAAGGGAACAACTTCTGGCTGTGGTTTGGCATTTGACTAACCACCAAAATCCAAAAGTTGCTTTGTGAGTTGTGGCACTCTGCAGTTGGCTTCAAAAAAAACAGGATCTTGCAATCTGCCTCGTGAGTGAAATACATGAAATTACTTTATTTGTGCAGTAAATACAAACTAAAATAACTACATTAAATTATTTTAAGTTAAAATAACTATTTAAAGATGTGATAAGTGTTAAGTGCTGGCAAACTACCATTCTGACTGAAAAATAATGAGATCGGGTGCCCAGAAATTCAGTGGCATAGCATACATTTTTATGCATGAATTGCAGCATTAAATCAATGACAAGGCACTATTGCAGAGAATATTGCACCACTGCATTTCAATGACATGGTTTTTTATTATGAACATCAACAAGCCACATTGAGAGTGCAGGGGTGACAAGAAATCCTCATGTAGTATCCAAATGGCATTTCCCCAGTGTGACTGATTCAGGAACATGCAGTTATCACTCAGTGCAATCACAGCACAGCAGGTATGACCAGCAGAGGCAAGCACTGCAACTACCCTATTTTAAAGTAATCAATTGGCCAAACTGGAATGAGCTAATGGCAAAAGGATTGCAATTATCAATTCTTGGTATTCAAGTTCTTGCACAAGGCGTGTGGATTTACACTCAAGTACTTGGCGCTAGCATGAATTAACATGAGAACCCCCTTGCAGCATTTTAGATTTTAATTGAATTGATGTCAAATCTTATTAATAAATAAGCTCAGGAAAGTATTGGTATCACAACTGATGAAAATCAGTGAATGTTACAAAGAGAGTTGATTTCCCTGCAACATTTTTACAAAGAAGGTGGAAGAGATGACGCAATAAATGGTTGGAAAGTTACATTTCTTATTCAATTTAATTTGAATTCTACATTTGACTTTTTAAATCTGCAATCAGCTCTGGGGATAGAGTTTAAATGGAACATTGCATTAATATGATGGTCAATAACAAGAACAAAAAATATCCTTGGGTTGTCACTTTTAATGATAATTTGGAAGTATATACTCTGGGAATGGCTGCTTTTAATATGGTGCTCATGTGTTGCTGTAAGTTTAACACAAGAGAACTAAAAGCACCAAATGTTTATATTTCATACAACTGCATTGCAGTGTTGCAGCAATATTATCCTCTTCATATCTGATGGGGGTATGCATGATTTACTAATGTGACAATCTGCTTCATTGTTGATTATATTGTTAAAACTGTTTCGCAGACTATGAAATCATTTTTGTGTGTAGAACGTTGCAGTGGCTGGTTCTGTAAAATCCTCCTCTACCATTCTGGAAATATCCTTCAAGCACGACACATCCATCAAATCACAGAATGATCTAGCATAGCAGGCCATCTGGTCTATCATGCCTATTCAAATAAGTCAATTGAAGTCACCAGATCATAAAATGATTACAGCACAAAATGAAACTATTCAGCCCACCATATTACCACTGGCTCTCTACCAGAGTAACTCTTAATGCCCCTTCTCTGTGGTCTTGCAATTCTTTTTCTCCATGATATATTCATCTAATTCCATTTCAAATGCCTCAGCCGAATCTGCCTTCATCATAGCTGCAGACTCTGCATCCCAGATTCCAACCACATGCTGCATATAAAAAAAAATGTCCTCATATCACTCTTACTTTCTCCCCCTTTATTTTGT
This sequence comes from Rhynchobatus australiae, assembly GCA_034780895.1. Classification (NCBI taxonomy): domain Eukaryota; kingdom Metazoa; phylum Chordata; class Chondrichthyes; order Rhinopristiformes; family Rhynchobatidae; genus Rhynchobatus; species Rhynchobatus australiae. The sequence goes on along the minus strand of JAUZTB010000118.1, from coordinate 54,243,932 downwards.
ACCTGTGACCTCTTGTCTTCCACCGCTCCACCAATGGGAACAGTGTCCCACTATCCACTCTGTCCAGAGACCTCATCATTTTATAGACTTCTATCAGATTTCACCTCAGTCTACTTTTCTCCAAAGAAAACAGTCCCAGTGTTTCTATTCCATCCTTGTGACTGAAGTTCTCATCCCAGGAACCATTCTTATCAACCTTCCGTTACCTTCTCTAATCATAACAGGAAGAACTGCTGTAGTCAGGTAATAAATGATGAAATGATAATCGACAATTTGTAAATCATTGAGCAGATTTTATCATCAGGAATAAATTATGTGTGACAAGGGAAAGTTCAAAGGACATATGCGGGGCAAGTTTGTTTTTACACAGAAGTGGTGGGTGCCTGGAATGCACTGCTGGGGTGTTGTGGAGGCAGATACAATAGAGGCTTCCAGGAGGCACATAGACCTGCAGAGAATGGAGGAATAAGACCTTATGCAGACAGAAGGGATTAGATTGATTAGTTCTGACACAACATTATAGGCTAAAGGGCCTGTTCCCATGCTGTACTGTCCTGTGTTCTATGTTCTAAATATTTGTACTTAAAATGAATAAGAAAATAAAGGAATCTTATTAAACATTATGTTTTTCAATTAATGAATTCAATTAGCCCTTTAAACGTTTATACTAGTCAAATAAAACAAGTTTGTATCTTTTTAAACTAGCATATCACATGATTATTGGAATATATATCAGATGTTCAATGGTCTTTTAAATATTTTCTGAACTTTTGTGTGTACCAATGTTACCTTGTTTAATGATTTCACAGCACTTTTAGTAAGTGCTGTGTCTTACTTACACTCTGAATTTTAGGACCAGTCAATCATAGATTTTACTTAGCCAACACACTGTAGGATTATGCCTGAGGTGTGCATAGTTTACTAATGTGATGACCTGACACACTTCATCTAGGATTAGAGTGATAAGATTTGTAAAACCATTATTTTGCTTAGTTCAGCCCAGTCAGTAAATAATGATAAATTAAGTAACTATCCCAATAAATTATAATTTCATTGTTTTTCATTGTCAAATTTATACTGTGGCTTACTTGATTTAAAAACATCAAGCAGTTTGTAGCTATGACAACCTCTGCCTGGATTTTTTTCAAGGCTTCCATTTCCTAAAGGTTTTCAGTTCAGTTAAATGTAGCTTTGCCTCCTGACTCTGTGTTGTCTTGTCCATTCTTACTGTTCTAACCTTGTGTTGTTCCTTTATTTATACCATGTCAAAAAAGATTGAAAACATCTATTTATCTTGATCAAGGTTAAAAAAAAGGAACAATATTTACAGGTGAGGATAATTACTGGGTATGTAGCCTGGAACCAAGGTCTCCAAAGGCAGATGGAAGTGAATTGTTTGGGTTCCAGTCAGTTTAGCACTGGTGTGTCGATATTTAGTAAACACACTAACTAAGGCATGCCTTAATTAAAGTAAAAACAGAAAATGCTCCGAATACTTAGAAGGTCAGGCTGCATCTGTGGGAAGAGAAACAGGGTCAGTGTTCCAGGGTGAAGACTCTTCAGCAGAACCAGGACAAACAGAAAAGCTCATAAAGCTGCAGGGAGGATGGGAGAGGAGAAATGTCTCTGATAGGGTCGAACAGGGGATAAGCTATAACTAAACTAGAATCAATAAGTGAATAGGAGCGGTTAAAGAGTGAGAACATAGATGAAAGAACGTAGACAAAAGAATGAAGATGAAAGAACCTGCAGATGCTGGAATCTAGAACAAAAACCGAATGCTGGAAGAACTCACAGGGTCGAGCAGCTCCTGTGGAGGCAAAAGGTGTGCCACAGACAAAAGAATGTAGGGGTTGCAAATGCAGAGCAGGAAGACATGCCTGGTAGGTCAGGCTGGGCATGTCCTCCACTTCCAGAGGAAAAAAGAGAAAACAAAGAGGGAAAAAATATATAAACTAAGACAATATCACAGATGGATAACAGAGAGAGAAATCAAGTCACCTGAAGTTGTAGAATTCAATAACACGCCCAGATGGAAGACGAGGTTACATTGGGCTTATTGTAATGTTAACTTAGTTTACCTCACTCCACAGACATTGCCTGATCTGTTGAACATACTCCACCTTCTGACTCTCACCTTCTCTGCAACTTAAAATTAACTGAACTTTTCTCTTCCCCACTTCTGACAAAGGGCCTTTGACCTATAACTCTCTCTCTCTCCCCACGGATGTTGCCCAGCCTACTGAGTTTTCCAGCATTTTCTGTCTTCATACGAAAGGTTTTAAGGTGATTAAAAAGCTTTGCACTTACCATTCAGCCAGAAGTGAGAGGCTAAAAACATACAAGTTCCTCCCCCTTACCCCCCTGCTCAGCTCAGATATTTCAAAGCATCATTAGATCAATATCTTCATCCCTGGCTAGAGTGCAGTTTCTGCATTGAAACTTTAAAACCATACTGTAGAAATTTAGTGTTGTGGGGTCATAAGTAAAGCTAATGAATCATAACACTCATGAAGGAAATAATTAACAATCCATCTCTTTGTCTGAGCTTTAGGTTTATTCTATGTATCATTCTCATTGAACCACACCTCTCTCCCCCAACTGCTGAAGTTTTGTTTAGTATATGTTCTTCAGTAGTCATGCTTCACAATTTATTATTGTGAAGAGACTTCACTGTGTATAATGCTGTCATTTCTCAGAGGACTGTGCCTGCAGGTGCTCCAGCTGGTTAGAGGCTCAGTGGAAGCCAAAACTGAGATGGAAAATACACAGGATTGGATAACATTTTAGTGTCCTGATAACATAAACTTGCAAGGTAGATTTTTCCTAAACAAGTCACCTTTGCTAAGGGACAGCTGTGTTATAGCTACAAACAAAATATAACAAAAGCATAAAGAAATTAAATAGAAACATGAAGGGGAAAGTCACTCAACTCGTATTAACTACTCTGACCCCAGCACAGATAGTTGTGTAAAGCTGGGGAGCAAGGGTGTCTGTCAATGGGTGGGATACCCAGAATTGCCAGGAATTGGTTCTAATGAATTTAACAGCAATAACCTTATTTAATCAGCTTCCTGCCCAACAGCAATCAGATTGAAACCTGTCTGTCTGTCCAATGGGAACAGCTGGACTAGAAGGGACAACATAGCCACTGAGCAAGCTGATTGGAATCCTGCAAGCCAATGACACCCACTATCCAGCTTTCAGTCTTGAATTCTGACGAGGGTGAGCATTGGTGGAGGAACACAGTAAGAATCAGACCCCAGCTCCATTGGTGATTTGACAACACAGGGGAATAAGAAAGTGGGGAAATGCAGTGGTCAGAGGGATTTTAATGGTTTGGGCCAATACCATGTATTCTAATATTGACAAGTACGATTGCCATTTGGTATGTTGTCACCTAATAATGTGGTAATAGAGAACACTGAGCCATGTAGAACATTGCGGGCGACACTGGGGAGTGTTGGGAGACTGCTGGAAATCCTGGCACACGTTGGATCCAGTCAGGTAGATAGAAAAAGGGCTGAGATTCTTCAGGCAGGTCTTCAGGAAATAAGGAAAAGATTTAAAACAAAATATCACTGGTAGCGATTGCAGGGCTGCTCCTACGCCATATGGAAACTGGAAAATAGAGTAGGTAAACGTCTGGTTGAAAGAGTGGTGCAGAAGTGAAGGTTTCAAGCTCTTAATATGTATACAATGGGTGGGTTTCACCGGAGCAGAGTCAATGCTCCCACTGAAGCTCCACCAGCACCATTGCAGTGGGTTTAAGTTAATTTTGGATGAACTGGGAATTAAAAAGATAGCGATAATGAGATCAGATGACAGGAAGATATGGACAATAGCAAAACTGGAAATATTCCAAAGTAGGGACCAGACTTGAGGAAAACCACAAAAGTGATGAATGTAGTATTAAGCAGCATGTATACCAATGTTCACAGTATAACTTATAGGTTTGGCAAACTAAGGGCACAAAGTGCTGCATCAGGTTATGTTGTGATTGCATAAACAAAGACGGGCTCAAACAAGGCCAGCACTGATCTTAACCTTTTTGCTTACAAAGCGTACAGGGATCAAAGTGAAGGACAAAGAAGAGCTGGTGAAGGAATATTGATTGAGGATGTTACTATGATTCTGTATAAAAGGGATATGCTAGGTCAAGCACTGAAATCTGAATGAATTGTAAAGAATGAGCCAGTCATATAGAGATGTGAATGGACAGTCAGAGACATTTTTCCACGGTAACAATAGCTAACACGAGGGGACATAATTTTAAGGTGATTGGAGGAAGATTTAAGGGGATGCCAGGGGTAAGTTATTTTTCCACACAGAGTGGTGGTGTGTGGAACGCACTGCTGGCAAAGGTTTCGGGGGCAGATGCAATCGGGACATTTAAGAGACTCTTGGATAGACACATGAATAATAGAGAAATGGAAGGCTATGTGTGAGGGAAGGGTTAGATAGATCTTAGAGCAGGATAAAATGTCAGCACAACATTGTGGGCCAAAGGGCCTGTACTGTGCTGTAGTGTTTATGTTCTATAAATTCCTGCCATCAAATCAATACAAATGTTCTTATTTTTAAGAGATGGGAGCTCTTAATATTTGGACTGTTTTCAGCATACTTTAGTTGAATCTATGTATCCTAAGCAACAGAAACCTGTCATGGCTTGCTGATCTGGCTGGTTAACATTCATTCAACCCCTCAGGATCTGAGATGCAATGGAACAGAACAAGTATAAGAGGCCTTCAGAGGGCAAGAACCAGCAATCCTGAAACTCTTATGAATAGCAGGAATCAATAATTGTACCTGAAGTGGGCAGCAGCACAAATTGACCAGTGCAAGGCCAGGTATATCATGAGAGATGCCAGGTTGGGCTTTCCCCACTGGTCTGTGCCTTTCTTTTGTGCTGAGTGGCCTGGATGCAGTGAATTGCCAACATCCATCGCTGGGTGTTGGCCTTGAAGATCTCAGACTGGTGCCTGAAATAAGTACTAATGGCTCAGAAATTCCTGGCAGGGTGACCTCCCTCCCCTCATGGTCTCAACTCACCTCCTTAGAGAAGCTGCTCCAATACTTTGACATTCAAAAAAGAAAATTGTTCACTTTCCTGACTGTAGTTGGAGATTAAGTTCAACATTTCAATGGACCAGAGTGCTGAAGGCTTTGAAAATGCTGGGTGAACAAATTTTGTATATAGGTATGGGAGAGATGGTGTGTGTGTGCGAGAGAGAGAGAGAGAGAGAGAGAGAGAGAGAGATTGTGAAAGCGAGTGTGTGAGAGGAAGTGTGTGTGCGTGTGAGTGTGTGGGCAGCTTATTAGTGCAAATATGAGAGATAAAGAGAGGTATAGGTGTCAGTCAGTCTGTGAGAGAGAAAGGGTATGTTTATGAGAATGTATATGAGTGATGTTGGTGTGTGTATGTGAGGCAGGTATGTGCATTGTGATTGAGGGAGAGAGACTCAGAAGGAGGTGTGTAGGAGGAGAGTGTGAAAGAGTAAAGTAGGTGTGTGTCTATATGAGAGCAGTGCATGCACAAGAGTGGGAGAGAGAGAGAAAAAGAGAGGGAGGGGTTGGGGTACAGGTGTATGTATGCATGAGTAAGAGGAATGAGGGAGGGATGTGGATGTATGCAAACATGTGAAAGAAAGTGTGTGTGTGTGTGTGTGTGTACACAAGAGAAGTGCAACATAGAAGCTGTTTTCACCTGTGGATTTGGAACGTACAATGACATTATAGCAGCAAATGTAACAGGTGAGTGGTGCAAACAAAACATCAAAAATGAAAATTGAGAATATTTTTCAACGTCTTTCACATATTTCAGCATTGCATAAACATTAAGATTTAACCGCTGTGTTTGGAATAGCAATACTTCTTTGAGTCTTTCAAGGGATTGATCTTTGTGCCAAGACTGTTAGACATGTGTGTGAGAGCTTGAATCCTTCCCCCGCTGACTAAATTCAATGACAGCCTAGTGAGGGGGAGAGAATTTTCCTCTTGTGGCTTGCACTGGAACCAATGGTGCTCACCTTTCCCCAGTGACCACTTGGAAATGGCCAGGGAAAATAAACCCCAGAGACCAAAGAATTTCCCTTCCATTTGCCATGTTTATTGAGTTCTGATGAAAGGTCCCAGGCCTGAAATATTAACTGTTTCTCTTTCCTCAGATGCTGCTGAGTGTTTCCAGCATTTTATTTTATGTTTAGTTAGGTTGTATTGTGGAAATTACTCTAGACCTGAATAGAGGGCAAACAGAACAGATCCCCTAATGGTGGAATGAATTGCATTTTGTAACATGCTCCTTCCCCTTCCAGTTGAGTCCAGCCTTTACCTAGCAAATCTTACCCAGAACTCTGATGCTATACATGAGGTGTTTTTCCAACTCAATGCTCCCCTTCATGCCTTCTGATGCAACGTGAACAGGATTTGGTGCCTTTGAACTTACGGAGTTTATCTTGTTAATCGGAATCCTTTTATGGTACCTACTTTGTACCGAATCAAGGAGAGTGGTTTAGGGTTGAAGAACAACAGGCAGGACATACAGAAGAAACCAGCTTATGATCCCTGCAAATCTTAATTGATGAAAAATAATTTAGCATCTGGCATTCATTTATACAATTCATACCACAATAGGGTCAGAAAGCCAATTTTCTTTCCTTGCATTAGCAATAAGGATAAGAAGGTAATTAAGGGATTGTTAGCTATTTCCTCAATGGTTACCTTAAATATACATCATCAGAAATTCCACTACCATAAACTGGTAGAGAACCTTTTCATATTATGAGTTTATCAAATAACTCTGTCAGTTGGACCAAATGGTAAGCCAGGTATCTCAGTAAATGCCAATAAATACAAAATGTTTTGAAAATAAAATCTTATACAAGTTTTATATAAACATTATTATCACAAAAATAAACAGAAACAATGTCTGCAAGAGTGGATTTAAACTGGATCTTTAAAAGTGCTCAAAATTAAGATGGGTCTCCGCAACTTTCAAAATTTTATTTTCCCTTAAAAAAAACTAAAGTTTTATGAGTGGATT
>JAUZTB010000118.1:53940100-53950203 GCA_034780895.1 Rhynchobatus australiae | reverse complement strand
AGATTGTTTGCTGCTCCAGATTCCAGCATCTGCAGTCTCTTGTGTTAAGCATTTGTTTCTGTTTCTTGCAGCTGTTTCCCCTCCATTAAATAACTAGGAACCACTCCCTGCAATACCTTCACTAACAGCAGCTTTGAGAATTAAATCTTCATAAGCACATGTATAAAAGTCCCAGGAACTGACAGTTTCAGCTGCTTCAAAGATGTTTCCTTGCAAAATCCGGGACAACGTTTCAGGCTAATGACTTCCTGATTCTGTAGAAGGCTCATTGATGTGAAATCTTAGCTGTTCCTTCACAGATGCTGCCTGACCTCCCGAGTATTTCCAGCAGGAGTCACAAGAGGCTACAGGTGCTGGAATCTGGAGCAACAAACAACACTCTGTTCCACAACACTCCCCAGGACCCTACCATTTACTGTGAAAGTCTAATCTTGATTTGACTTTCCAAAATGCAACATTTCTCTCATATCTGAATTAAACTCCATAATATATTCCATAGAATATGGACTCTAATTATAGACTAGTGGATTAGAATTACAGATGGTTGAGTATGTCTAAAACCTGGGTGTAAATATCAATGACAAGCCATTTCTGAGTCCCTCTCAAATTTTGCAGTGTGAACGATACCCAGAGGAAGTAAAGCCATATACATACTCCATTTACAGCTATGGCAAATATCTGTATACAATCTGTGTCATCATCCCTGCTCCCACATTCCAGGCATTACAAATAGAACTCAGTGATATCCTTAAAGTCACCCTGGTCATGGGGACTTGACAGAACTTGGATCTGTTCGGTGGGGCTGTCCCATATTCCAAATGTCAGCTTTCAATGAACATGGAATATTTAGCACTCAAGTAAAACCCAATTCTAACAATACTTATTTACTAAAGAAAATAATAATATTCCAGTTAACATGTGCTCTCAGCATATGAAAACACAGTAATTAATAACAATTAATGTCTTATTATTTTTCCCCTCTTCTCTCTTTGAGTTGCTTAATAACACTGGAGATCTGTCCCTTTGTGAGTAGATACCCTCTGAGTTCTTGTCACACTGTCTAATCTTCATTTGTGAGCCGAGAGAGGTTTACATGCTCTTAGACTGTGGCAGCATCACTGGTTCATGGAGCAAGGTATATGAAGTAAAAGGGTGATATTTCTTAGAGTTGTAGAGATTGCACATTGAAAATTGGGCCCTGGGAAGTGTTGTAGAACAGAGGGACCTTGGAGTTCAGGTACATGGTTCCCTGAAAGTGGAGTCACAGGTAGACAGGGTGGTGAAGAAAGCTTTTGGCACGCTGGCCTTCATCAGTCAAGCCACTGAATATAGAAGTTGGTGTGGTTGTACAAGACACTGGTGAGGTCACAGTTGGAGTATTCTGTTCAATTTTGGCCACCCTGTTATCGGAAAGATGTTATTAAACTGGAAAGAGTGAAGAAAATATTTATCAGGATGCTGCCAGGACTTGAGGGATTGAGTTATAAGGAGAAACTAGATTTTTTTTCTCGGACCATAGGAGACATATAGAAGTTTATAAAATCATGACGGGCATTGATATCATGAATGCATGAGGTCTTTTTTCCAAGGTTGTGGAATCAAGAATTAGAGGACATAGATTTAAGGTGAGAGGGGAAGGATTTAATAGGAACATGAGGGGCAACTTGTTTACACAGAGGTGGTATGTATTTAGAAAGAGCTACCAAAGGAAGTGATTGAGGAAGTTACAATAACAACTTTTAAAAGACAGTTGGACAGATACACGAATAAGAAAGTATTAGAAGGTTATGGGTGAAACATGGGCATATTGGTTGGCATGGACCAGTTGGGCTGAAGGGCCTGTTTCTGTGCTGTATGACTCTATGGCGACTATGACTGTACTTCAAAATCCATTTCCCATTTGAGTGGTTCTTTTTACCCAGTTTTCTCTCTTTCCACTGCCCTGTGAATTTTCTTCTGCTCACAAGAAATGAAAAGTACTTCAAATGTTTGAAATGCCAACAAAAACAGAAAACCCTGGATACATTCTGTAGGTGAGTCAGCATCCTTGGGAAAAGTGAATGACTACTCAGCTGTCTCCACCTTGGCTAACTGACCTTTGCATTTCTGGCAGAATCTGTTCATGTTTTATATTCATTATTAGCTCCACTGCAATGAGAAATTGACAGGTTCACCATACTTCCTTTCTTTATTATTCTGAAAATATATGACCTTAATTTTTCTGTTTTATACAATGTCTGCCATTGACCTGCCTGTTCTTTTGACCTGTTTCTATCCTGTCCTCGTCTATGTTTCTCTGAATGGTTTATTGCTCCTTCCAGTGCGCTAAATTAGTAAATGCTGATATTCATCACCTCGCACAGAGGCCAGGAGAACACTAATGGTGCCAAAATCAAACTCCACGGGCACAATCCAAGGTTCTGAGAAGCATCTTACAGTAACCTTTTGTTATCTGTCTTTCCCTTTATCCACACTGTTGCATTTTATTTTATGTCATGGGCTCCAAGATTCTTAATTAATTTCTTCTGCATTACCTTATCAAATGCTTTCCAAAAGTCCATCTAAATCAAATCTCCTTCATTGCCTCTACTTATAATTATTAGATCATTTGCCCATGTCTAACATTGCCATCATTTTATCTTTAATTATGGCCTCTAATAATCGCTATGACATTTATAAGACAATTCAATCAGTGATTGCCTTGTTTATCCCTCACCTCTCACTGAACAGAGATGCACCACACCCCAGGCACTGTTTCTCATTCTAATACAATGTGAAAAATGTTACAGCATTGGTCGAGACCCAAAAATAGAGTTCACGTGGAGTCCAGGGCAATATCTGCCCTTCAGCTAACAATAAGAAAAGGGTTAACTAGTTGTTAGTCTTGTTGAAGTCTTATGGCATCTTGCGGTGCTCAGAATGACTGCCACTTATCCACAGACTAATGGTGACCATACTGTAAAAACAACCTATAGCCTTTGAAAGGCTTTGGGACTTTCTGGTGATGTCAAAGATGGTGTATAACTGCAAGTGTTTCTCTTTGATGCACCAGTTGTCCTTTTTCAGAATGCTGAGCATCCAAATTTGATAGTGATAATGAAACTTTGTGAAGTTTCAAAGAACGTTTTGGTACCTCTATGGGTAATTAGGCACAAAGCCTGCTGATAATGGAAAGGTTTTCCTATTGAGGACCTATTTTATTTAGGCCTAAGTCTAGCCTTCACTTGGAGAAGAAGTTGATGTACCATGTAATAACTTAAAAGGCCTGGGGAGAATTGATTCAGTTGCACGCTGGTGAGACAATTAAACTTTTTATTATATCTATCCCACTAAACTGGGGGGTAACACTTCTATTGCAGAAATGTACAGGGAAGATCCAGTTCCAGGTATGTGCTTTGTTAAAACAGACGATGATGGAAGTACTCAGCGGGTGAGGCAGTATCTGTGGAGAGAGAAACAGGGGTAGGCCTAGAAATTTATTCATCCTGCTTTTCCAGTTTCAGAGCAATGTCAACCGTCTCCGTCATGCTTTCAATCAGGTCTTCAAAAGCCATGAAGTTCATTAATGTCAGTCCCAGAGCTGTGCTAGTGAGCTGCCTCAGGTCCTGCTGATCTGTTTTGGGAACAGCTGGATTTCCTGCACCTTTCCCCACAGCTGTCACCTCAGAAAGTGGCCTTTAAAATCATTACACAGTCAACACTCCTTTAAATACTGTTGCTAGATAGCAACAAACGAGTGCATGTTAGAGCGAGCTGTGGGTAAGAGTGGCAAAGTGCTCCCAGAGGGTAAAGGAACCTAGCCGGGCTTCTAAAGAACAGTGTGCAGAGAAGGCTACCTCCAGGAGTGAAGGGAACTCCTGACAGGAAATTCCCAGGGAAGTGGCTGTAAGAGCTGGAGTGCCCTCGGTGGGAGCTGGAGTTCCCTCTGTAAGCAGCTGTACTTTAGGTAATCCAACAATACAGCAAAAGGCCCTTCCAGATGAAAACATAAACATCACATTTCTCAAAAATCAAAGGCTCCCCGTTTTGCTGGAAGAACGATTCTTGACTTGTGCATTGCAACAATTAGAGCAAAATGGCATGTCCCAGCAGAGAGGGCTTGCATGGATCCTGAGACAAGGTTTCTGAGAGTGAGATTGACTTTAACTTTGACTTTGGGAGCAATGGAGTTACTTGTGTTTGATTGCAAGAGGTTTGACCAGCTAAACAAAAACAAGTGCCTGTACTGCTCTCAAAGTCAGTCAGTGTAACCTTCACTGTCAGAAGCTTTGCCTCAGGAACCTTACAGGCTGTCGCTGTCGACATATTTCACGTATGATATTATGCTGCTCACTGCAGCTTTGCAAACATCAAGAATAGCTCTACGTGCAAAACGAACAGCCTTTCGTTTTTGAATGGTCTGCAGCTGAAGTGGTTAAAAATAGATTTTGGATTTAGCATTTTGATGTTTAACTTCATTTTGATTGTAATGGAGTTATTAGTATTTTAAATTGGACTAATTGAAGCTCTGTATTTGATTATGCCTAGTGATTTTGAGCTATGTTATATCCATATTGTAAACTGACCCAGGGACAATATTCAATGGCGTGGCAGTAAAACTATGCAATGATTTGTACTGTCTCAATTTTTGTTGTTCTCCTTGAAGGGAAGAGTGGTATCTTATAATTAAAGAATAGAGCTTTAGCAGAATAACTGGCATTTTAGTGGTGTTTTTTACATAGTGATGCAAACAATTTGGATTTATTAATCCAATGACTTTGCATTAATGATAGTAATGCAAAGTTGTTGGCATAATAAACGCATTGTATCAACTTGAATATTTTTCTTGAAGTGTCAGCATAAAATAACAATCTAATTGTTAACTTTTTCAGTATGCTAATGGACAGCCACAAAGGCAAAGCTGATATTTCCAGAATTGTTAACAACGTACGCATTCATGTAGGAATTGCAGTGGACTGGATTTACAACAATATATACTGGACTGATATGGGTTCCAGAACCATATCTGTGGCGAGCTTTGATGGAACAAGAATGAAGACACTGTTTGATAGTAACTTAAGAGAGCCAGCCTCTGTAGCAGTTGATCCACTATCTGGGTATGAAGCTTGCTTTCAATATACCATAAGTCATCTATACACTTGAATATTCAGGTGGTCCAATTTGGAAATGGAAATTTTTGATCTGATATCCACAGATGCTAAATATGTAGAGTTGACATTTAAGATTGATTTGCAGCACTTTTATGCTTATTACATGCTCTTAACAGAAGCTCCTGTTTGCTGCATTTTCATTTTCCTAATGCACTTCATGCTTCAGTTTCTAGTTGTTTGTCTTTTGCCTCGAGTCACCTAAGGTGAGGAATTTTACCGTGTCAATTTTAATTTCCCTCTAATCCCTATTCTACAACAAAATCTACTTTCCAAGATGAACAACATCGTATTCCACCTGGGTAGTCTACAACCCAGCATACCTGAATTCCCCAATTTCAGGTAACCTACTCCACCTCTCTCCCTTTTTTATTCCCCCCCCCCACCTCCTGATCTACCCAGTTCCTCCTCCTCAGCCCCACAGGAACAGCACTTAACTTTGTATAGACACTCATTTCATCTTGAACAGAATGCTGGCAAAGCCCAGTCGGTTGAGTAACATCTGTGGAAAAAGGAATGGTTATTATTTCAGCTCAAAGAGCCTACACCAGATCTCTCTCCACAGATGATATCTGATCTGCATTTTCAGTGTTTGTTTTCAGACCTTCAGTATCTGGAGTGTTTCTTGATTTGCTTGTTTGCTACAAGTATTGTCAAACCCTGAGCACTGCATGCAAGGTTTGAGAGCGGAAATTTGCCAAAAAAAGTTTCGCTCATCTTGGAACAAGAGATTAAGTGATCTGAGGTGGTTAATTTTAGTCTAGAGAAAAAAATAATATACATGGGAACCAGGAGAGATAATGAAGGTGATTGGCAGAAACTTGTGTAGTGAATGATTATTATGTAGTGCATTGCTGAGGTAGTATTGGGGGCTGATTCAGTGCTAGCGGTTAAGCTAGTTAAGTATCAGATTTGCAGAGCAATGCACAAGTTGAGTAGAACTAATGGGATTGCTCTCAAACTGGTACAAGCATGATTGACCAAATAGCTGCCTGTACTGTAAGTATTGATTCTAATCATCCCTTTAACAAGGATGCATGCATTCCCAACTCCTACCAAATAAATATACCCTTATTCCAGAGCACTGCCTCTTGATATTTATTGACACATAGATAAACAGAATAGCATTCATTTTTGAACTTTCCAACTATATAGCTATTTTATATTGGCATATTTTGAATAAAGGCCAACTTCAGACTGTTCTACTCAAAAGTCATGCTGAACTGGGGAAGTAATCTTGATTTGTATTGGAGTGTATTTTTTGGAAAGATTGAGCTGGAACATCTTGCATTTATAAGTGTACGAGCACTGATTTAATTTTGCAGCCTTTGGATGTTGCAAAGTGCAGTTGATGCTGAATGCTTGAAAGCAGCTTGTGAAGTCTGCTAGAGATGTGCAAAAACTTGCTGTTCTGAGTGTTACAATTTTAGTTGTGGTACTTTCTACTAATTTCAATTGTCAAGCATGACTTGATGTGCTCTTTTTGGGATTTTATATTTAAAGGTATATGTATTGGTCAGACCAGGGTGAACCAGCAGTAATTGAAAAAGCAGGCATGAATGGTATTGATCGCAAGCTCCTTGTGACCAGGGACATCCAATGGCCAAATGCCATTGCACTAGGTGAGTAGGTTTGTATGTATGAATGTAGACTTGAGCTTTCAAATATTGGAGCCTGGTTTGTTCAATTCAACTTTCCCACAGATCGTGTGAAAAACAGACTCTATTGGGTTGACTCAAAGCTGCACACAATGTCAAGTGTAGACATGGCTGGAGAGGATAGAAGAACTGTGCTTTCTTCACATGAACTTCTTGCTCATCCTTTTGGTCTGTCCTTGTTTGAGGTACGTAGAAACTGAAGTAAAGCATTGTAAACAAAGTTTTGGCTGGAGCAGGGATGGTGGTATTCATAGTAAATTGAGTAGCTTGTATTAGGACATCAGACTTTAGTGGAAACTTGTGGTATTTTGATGCAGAGAAAGGAGTATAGATGGTATGTAAATGAAACTGTTCCAATACATCTCAAAGACAACAGCTCTTGGATGCATTAATTGTAGCTTTCAATTTAAAAGGCTGAAAATAATTGGATCAGGGTCTTCAACCTGAATTGTTAACTCTTTCCACATTTGCTGCCTAACCTGCAATTCCAGCATTTAATTATTTCAGATGTCCTGTGACTGTAGTTTTTCACTTTAGAAATTGATGGATCTTGTCTTGAACAAGGCAATATTGTGGATGTCAAGCAAGTCCATAATAATTTCTAAGTGTCCATTCAAATTTTTCCACAGCTTGAGTACAAAGTACAGAAAATCATTGGAAAAGTTGAAGCATAGTGAATATTCATTGCATAGGCTGATCTTAAATTTCAAATCATATTTCAGGACCAAATCTTCTGGACTGATTGGGAGCATAATGCTATTTATGGAGCTAATAAATTCACAGGAGAAGATCTGATGACTTTAGTCTCCAACCTTAAAGAAGCTCAGGATATCATTGTCTATCATGAACTGGCACAGCCATCAGGTAAAATGTCTGACAAATGGAAACATTTTCAAAGTAAAGCCAATGGTAATTCTCAAATTGCTCTCCCTAAGTCAGTTATAATTTAGCCATAGATTAGAAATGTGCTGTTATTTTTTTAACATTTGCCTTGTACAGTGCATTGTATCTCAGATGTTGTGCCTCTAAAAAAAACAAACTTGACAAATCAATAACACCTTGGATTCTGCAGTGTTTCAATACTGGTGTTTAAACATCAGTATTTATTCTGGCTTGTCTAACTGGATATTAAGAGAATGAACTGGTAGTTTGGGTTGCCCTGGTCCAGCTGTTGATATACCAAGAACCTCTGCGTGGATGACTATTCCTCCCCCTCTCAAATATCACTTCATATTAAATATTGAACCTTTTGAATATCTGGAACTTGTCTATAATACAAGTACTTGCCAGTTGAGAAGAAATGAATCTTGAATTCCTGCTGTTNNNNAACAGTCTGGTGTTTGAATAACCATCAGGTAAAAATCAAACTTGTAAGAAATAGATGCTGAATTTGTAGCCAGCATATGCCTACTACTGGAGAATGTTAATCCCCCTTGTATATCGTGTATTGCAGTAGCCAACCTGATCTAACAATGGTGGTAATCGCTAGGCAGTTTAATGGTCAAGTATGAAGGTAATGCTACTTGAAGTACTAGGGCAGAATTTTCACCCTGAGAATTTGATTTCTTGGGAGTAATTAGTGTAAACCAGAAGTTTGGGTGTACTGCCCAGTCAAACTTCCACTTCCTGACCTCCCACTATTCTGGGCCCTATACCAGTGCTGAATTAGTGAGACACTACTACTACCCTCCCTTTGAACCACCCCGCTACTATCTAGGCACTCTACTATGTTCCACTGCAGAGAGAATGGGTGCAGTTAGTGCACAAGTCCTGGGGTGCTGTCCACTTTGGATGTTTTCATTTCCACAAGAAGTGTCATTGAATTTAGCTAACTTGTAAAAACCAATTATTGGCTGTTCTTCCATGAGAATAGAATGTGCCTTTTTGTTGCAAGTGAGCCACTTCGATGAAGTCTTCATTATCCAAATATCAAGTGTTCTGTTCAGCTCTGATCTCGAGCCATCAGTATTTTTGCCCTGAAGTTTGCTGGCCACATCTTTTGAAGCTGCTTTTGTTAAGGAATAACTTGTCCATTCAATTACAAGCAACTGTTTTACTTCGATTGCAGACTAGAAACACTGCTATTAAGTTTCCCAATTACTGATTTTTGAAAACTTTGCAGGCAGAGATTGGTGTAATGAAAACTTGAAGAATGGAGGATGCAAATACATGTGTCTGCCAGCTCCTCAGATAAACAGACACACTCCAAAGTACACCTGTGTGTGCCCATTTGGGATGGAGTTGCAGAACGGACAGCACTGCAGAACAAGTATGAAAATAGTTCATTTTTCTGCAACTGCCTGTGGAAGCATTGATTTCTATCTCTAACTATTGATAGTCAATCAGGACAATGCATCTAGAAATGCACAAATTGATTTTGAAAGGAAACTGTCCTCAACTACTCCTTTTGAACTCTGAAGAGCATCTAAGGATTAAGTTTATAGATGTAATGTTCTGGCTTTCAATAAACCTTTTCATAAAGGCACTTCACAAGTCTAAGACTGAATGTGGAATTTGTCAAATAACAAGTTCTCGTCAGCCTCCTAAATGTTATATCAGGGATTGGTGATAGAACAGTTTTCCACTTGAATTTTTATTCCATATCACTTTCAAAATTTGTGGCCCCCACCTTGAGTTGGGCGTAATGGGGAAGTGTTCCCAATAAGGACAACTGGGGTTTTGAGTTATGCTAGTTGTCACTGATAGCTCTAGGGGTAACAGTCTGTGGTCAGCCACTCCCAAGTAACAAGTCCTAAATTTGGGGACCTTCTGGAAATCTGGAACGTGCCAAGTTGCATCTATGTTTGGGCTCTATTGAGTTTGGAGGTGGAGCTGGATTCCAGTATTGCACTGGGAACTCCTGATCCTACACCTGTCAGGCCTGGCATGGGATTGGAATGGATATTCCCATCCTGAAATTGGCAGGAAATAGCATCAAGTTTCTTTCTTTTTTGCTACAGCAATCTTTAGTTTTTAAACCAAAAGTTGTGGCATGGCACAAAGTGAAAGTACTACCCCAAGCTCTGCTTCCTGTTGGGGCTCTTGGGATGGACCTCAGCAGAGTGGTGCCTGAGGTCCACTAGGCACATCTTCCTAGGCCTTCCAGGATGCCTGTGGGTGGGAAAGTGGGTCAGTTAAGCCCAAGTGGAAGCAGTTGGTGGGAATGAATCCAACTTTCACCAAGAAGGTAGTGGAACCAATGTTCCTAACCTGAGCAAATTTATCCATAGTCAATGTGAATCATTTAATTTTAATTTTTGATATAAATTGAACTAGTGTGACAATCTGTTTCATTTAC
>JAUZTB010000118.1:52738287-52748947 GCA_034780895.1 Rhynchobatus australiae | reverse complement strand
TAGGTGTAACACCTGCCCCAACACCACCTCCACCCAGGGACCCAAACAGTCATTCCAGGCGAGGCAGAGATTTACCTGCCCTGCCCCTAATATAATTTACTGCATTCGGTGCTGCAAGTGTGGTGTCTACATTGGTGAGACCAAACACAGACTAGGTGACTATTTTGTAGAACACCTATGCTCCGTAACAGTGATCTGCATCTCAGTGTTGCCAGTCACTTCAGCTCCCCCTCTGACTCCATTTCAATCCTCAGGCTCCTCCACTTTTGGGAGAAATACAAACTCAGATGGAGGAACAACACCTCATTTTCTGTCTTGGGACCTTACAGCCTAATGGGATGAACATCAAATTCTTCCACTTTTGTCCACCTATCACTGCTCTCTTTTCCCCCTCTATATGTTGGGCTTCCCTTTTTCCTATCTTCGGTGCTGAGGAGGGATCCTGACCCGAAACGTTGACTATCTGCTTTTCTCCATAGATGCTGCCTGACCTGCTGAGTTCCTCCAGCATCTTGTTTTTTTTCATCTGGATTCCGGCATCTGCAGTCCTTTGTTTCTCTCGTGCTGACTTATTATGTGCTCCCTACCCTTTGCACTCGTATACTGCCCCTGTGATCCATGTACTCCAGTACCAAACTCTTGCACCTGGATTTCGACCCTGTGCTCCATTTACCCTGTAGCCCATCACTTGAACCTGGCGAAAGGCCTCATGTTCTATATACCCTGGTACTAACCACATACCTGGGTGTTAGTTCTGTGCACAGTCTATCTAGGTACTAAGCCTTTATACCTAAGAATCAACTGCATGCCCCATATGCCCCTGTAACATCCCCTTATAAACTGGATTTAATCCCATGCCACATGTATCCCAGTACTCGCCCTCCTACCCCAGTATTGTCCCTATGATCTATGTAGCCCTTTGCATCTGGGTATCAGCCCCACTCTCCTTATATTCTACTATTGAACCCTTGTACCTGGGCACCTACCTGTGTCCCATATTCCCCAGTACTGACCACTTGTGCCCAGTTATTATTGATGACATGCCACATATATTCTTGTACCAATCTCTTGTACCAAATATTGACTCCAGTGCAACGTTTTCCCGGGTGCTGATCCTATGCCCCATTTATCCCAGTCCAAACCTTGTGTCCCCTTTGTATTGAGCCTTTCCACCTGGGTATTGGCTTTGTGCCCTGTGTACTTCAGTAGCTGTACCCTGAACCAAGATCTCAGTTAGTATCTTGCACTGGATAGCCAGTTACAAGCCTCTCCTGCACTGGATGTGCAACCTGTGCCATGTATGCCGTGCTTCTGATGCATAGTTTTGGCTCCAGTCTCTGTACTCAGGTGAAGGTACTGGACCTTGTTTACTCTAGTACTGGCTCCTTCGATCCTGGTACCAGCCCTGGGACCTCTTGTACCCAGAGGTATTGGCCCTGTGATATGTGTACCCTGATACTGGCTCCTGATAGTCAGATTTCGGTTATGACCTAGGTATGGGCAAACCCAATTGTTTACATTGTTCTTCATATGCTCAGGTGCAAGTTCCATACACCTGACCATCAGCCTCTTACCCTGTTTACTTTTGTTAAGGTCTATGATTTCTGCATCCTAACCCTAAAGTTCTGCACCACATGCCACTTAGTACTCCTAGGTGCTGGCCCCAATCATATAGTGACTCCATGCCTGGTCTCCTGCTCAAGGCTCTTTGCTTTGCCTCCAAGCACCACTCCAGCCCCCATGCTTGTGTGACCTAGTCTTCCCTGCATCCCAGTTCTGTGTGACCCAGTCTCCCTCTTTCCTCACCCTTTGCCATCACCCCCACAACCTATTGAGTCCTGTTTTCTCTGGCACCAGGCCCTTTGTCCTGCATAGCCTAGTAACGATCTGTTCCCTCTTAACTGGGGAAATAAATCGCATTTCCTTAAGCTCCAAAGTCTACCACTATTTTGTCCAAAACACTGGTAATGCTCAAAATCTGAAATTCTGAATGCTGTAAATTCTCTGCAAGTCATGTTCCATCAATTTAGAGAGGAACAGAATTCATATTTATTTAAAGTCTTCAAAATAAGCTATTAAATGTTTGGCATTTTAGCATCAAGATTGTGGGAAGACGAGGGGGGAAACTCGCATGGCATTTTGCAGAAAAGTCTTTTAGGAGTGGGTTATATCCTTGATTTGTTTGTGATAACTTTCATTATTGTATAAGGGAAGAAACTTGAATTTTTTTTTCTTCCACATTTTGAAACCATGTACTTGCATGGTCTTGTGAGGATATTTTGGAGCTTTAACTGGTTCTGGCCAAATTTTAACTTTTAAGTCTGATCAGAGCAGAGTTTCATGAGTTCTCTCTGAGTTTTGCTACCCTAGGTTTTATTTTGCCTCTTTATAGCAGTGCACCAAATTATGCAGTAAAATTGGAAACTTTCCCTACAAATTAGATGCAATTAGATGCTTTACTTAGTGTTTGATATGTAGTTCAGAATTAAATAGCCACATGATTTGTTTATAGAATTGAAATTTCATTTAAAAAAAAATAAACTTGGTACAGTTTTTCAGATTATGAAATATTTTATTCTTGCTTTCATACAGATATTTTTCATTTAAAACAGTAATAATGTTGTTTATGTGCGAATTTCAGTTCTGCAATTGCTTTTGTCCTTGAAGGCAGGAAGAGTTGCTTCAGAGAAAGAAACAACCAATGAGCCCAGTGACTTGGAAGAAGGGGGACTTGACCTCAGTATTGCCTTGAAACCAATCAGTTCATATATCTCTGACAGAAAAGAAATGCTCGAACAGTGCTTCAGGGTTATAGGGGAAAAGAAACTCCAGAAGATGCTCCCAGATATTTTGAAGGTACTGTAGCAAGAAACTATGAGAAGAAATTTGCCAGTATACTGTACACCATCTTTATACTTTGCTTTTTCAGTAGACTTGGTAAATAAAAGTAAAATGGAGATGTTTTGTTTCTCTGAGCATCTATTTATTTTCAATTTTAGTTGACACATTATTATTATTTTTGACTTTTTACATTCTTAACACTTTTTAACATTTTATTTTTGAACTGAGATTCACCTTTGTGATGTTGCAGATCACCCAACTCAAGTAAATGTTAAAAAGTCTGATAGATCTGGAAGGGATTGAATGGAAGTAGATTAAGAAAAAAGTGGCAATTAACGCATTGAACAAATATCTATATTGTTAGCTGATTTCCTGTGAAGTTAATAAAAATTAAAATTAATTTGCATCAAGTAGCATTCAGAAATCAATAAAAGGCAAACTTTGCTTTTAAAATGAACTTAACGTTTTGCCAGGTGCTTGAAATGAGTTCAAACATTACTTTTGACTTAAATGTAATTTTAATACATTGATGTTTTCTTTCATTTTGGGATGCACAGTTTAATAACACAGGAAATTATTTGCAATAGCTTATAATTCAAGTAATATGTTAATAACCTATTGTATTAATATTTGCAATGATAATGCAGTGGGGTTAATGCAATCTAATAATTGTATATTGTTTCCAGCAGAGCTGCTCTGTAGAAGAAATTAAGTCACTATGCTTGGAGCAACTGACACTTTTATCCGATAAGAAACTTCTCCAAATTATTGAGGGTAAGAATTGTTTGGCAAATCTCCATCTACTATTGTGAAAGCAAATGCCTCTTAGGTAAAAATAATTGGTAGTAAGAATAAAGTGTTTTGTATATGAAGAGTTCTGAGTGTACACAAAAATCTGAATATTGTTCAAAATATTTCACTACTTGTGAATTTCCCATTGACTTTTAAAAGTATATATAGTTGAGTTTAGGAGAAGGGGAACTAAAATTTTGATTTGCAAAGTTTTTTATTTTAGTTATATTCTGGAGGTGAATAGGCAGGGTATCATACTTGTAAAGTAGGTGCACTAGCATCAATTATTCAGCTCCTTTCAAGTCTGTGGTTGGGCTATGTAAGTCTAGGAAATACTGACCTGCAAGCAGTTGAATGTGTGTGGAACTATTGGCTTCAGTTAGTTCAGTATAATTTGAGTTGGGTCAGATTGTACCATGTGCTTTTGCATACAATTGACTTTTTCTGCTTTGTACTTTTTTGCATATTAATGTAAAGGAAGCTGTTGCTTTGTAACATTAATTTGGCTTGCTACATTTTACCTGGTAAATACTTGATAACCTTGTATGTAGGCAGTGACATTGTTTTTCTTTACAATACATTTATGCAACCTTTTCCTCCACTGAGAAACCAAGGCCATTTATGTCAAGTACAGAAGATCCTCCAAGTATTGTTGCTTGGCTGATAATCAAGCATTTGAGAGAACACAATGACTTACACAACTACTTGGTAGTGCAGTGGACATTGTGATAAAGTAATGAATGATGCATTTTTTAAAATAATTGATACATAAAGTACCAGAGCCAAACTTACATTATTTCTGTGTTTCATCTTTTATTGGATAAGGATTACAAAATTTGACAATGCACAACTTCGGTATTTGTGAATTCTAATATTAACTGAATAAAACATCAGACTCCCTAATGATATTAATATAAATTTTAAATATTTTTATACAAGGTGATGACCTAGGATCATCTGATACTGAGGAGGAGGCAGTAGAGAATGATAGGTACAAGAAGAAGTTGGAAACAGAAAGCCAGTAAGTACAGTTTTAAAACTTCAGTTTACAATATAAAGCATCATATTTTGTGTGAAAAGTGTGTCTATAAAATTAATTAAAACAAATTTGTTTTATCAATTTATAATTAAAAATTTTGTTCCTTCTTTAACTCACCCAGAGAAAATAGGCATAGCTAGCAAGGCCAACATTTAACATTTGTTAACAGATTGTCCCTAAGAACAGGATTTATTGGGCTGTTCTAATCCTTAAGATGAAGGTACTTGTATACATCTTTTTGTTGGGGATTTCCACCATTTTGAATGAATGGTAATGTATTATTAAATCAGTTATGTTCTCATGCACCTCCTTCCCTCTTCTTGACAGGTTGAAGAAATATTGGTAAGTAGCTGCATAGTATTTTGCAGGTGGTACACATTTCAATCACTTTGTAACATGAATATTCAGAAGGATTGCTAGGATGGCAGTCGAGCAGATTGCTTTATCTTGATGGCATCAAGCTTCATGAGCATTTTTGGAACTACCTCCATACAAGCAAGCGAAGTGTATTCAATCACACTGCTGATGTGCCCTGATTTGGGAAGTCAGGAGGTATGCCACTTGCAATGGAATACCTAGTCACTGACTTGCTCTTACAGCCACAATATTTGTGGCTGCTCCAAATTAAGGATCTGGTCAGTTGTCATCTTGTGCATGTAAATGAGGGCTCTCAAGGAAAGGAAATTAAATTCTCTCTTAGTAGTCTTGCCTGGCTCTTCGCTGGCACTAATCTATCCCATGGTGATAAGACCATTGAACGGTTCCCTTATACGATGAGATGAACTCTTGATCGCATAATCTACCTTGTTTGACCCTATTGTCTACTTGCAATGCACTTCCCTGTAGCTGTGACACTTTACTCTGTATTCTGTTATTGTTTTCACCCTGTACTACCTCAATGCACTGTGTATGAATTGATCTCAACAAACGGTGTGCAAAACAAGTTTTTCACTGTTCTTCGGTACAAGTGACAATAATAAACCAATACCATTTATCAAACTAGTCAGAATGCTGTCCAGGTCATGTTGCATGCATGCATGTTGGACTGCTTCACCATCTGAAGGATTGTAAATGTTCAATCATTGGCCATTCTCATTCACGGCCCTATGATGATAGATCATTCCTGAATTCACTGAAATTTGTTGGGTTAAGCATATTGACTTGAGAAAGTCCTGCACTGACGTTCTGAAGTCAAGGTGATTGTTCTCCAACTACAATCATTTTGCCAGGTTTTGCTTTTGCAGTTATTTTCCCTTTGACACTGACTTCAATTTAATTAGGGCTTTTGGATGCCACATCATTTATGTTAACCATAAGATATCAAGGGTCTTATCTCTTGCTCATATTTAGAACAAGTCTGTAATGACTTCTATAACTGAGAATAGTTCAAACTATATATCATTCAGCAGGTTACTATTGAGTAAGTGCTGATCAACACCATCTGCCTTTTTACTAATGATTGACAGTGGACGTATGGGATGAATTGTGTTTGTCCAGACTTCTGTGAACAGGGCATTTTTATTTAATGTGTTTGTTTGATAGCTGCTAATGTTGTAACTAAATTGCAGCAGCTTTATTAAATGTGTCTGGTTCTGCCAAGATATTGACTCTGATGCACTCAGCCATTTTTTTTTAATCACACGGAGTCAATCTCCTGATTTGATGCATGTCAGAAGGCCATTTACTTGGCACTTCTGCTAGAAGACAAGGCTTGCCATCGTTAAAGATGATGGTATTCATGGAACCATCTCCTCCTATTTATTTTCCATCACCATTCATGCCTGCCTAAGGAGAGGCAGTCCTTTGACCTGATTTGTTGGTTTAGAGCACTTACTGTCTGGTATGCTGCTACCAGAGTTTAACATGCATATAGATCCATGCTGAACCTTCAGCAGTTTGGCACTTCATTTGTACTTGTGCCTGCTGCATACTCATCTATCGTCGTCATTGAGTTGGGTTTGATTCCTTGGTCTGTTAAAAATAACAGTGAGGTGAGGAATACGCAAGGCTAAAGGGTTGTACTGTATTGAAATATAATTCAGTGCTGATGAGTTAGTGAGTCATGGATGCCTTGTTTTCAACAGCCTTACCTGTTCTGAATCAATCTTTGCATTGTAATGGTGATGCTGCACGATGTAATAGAGATGGGACTTTGCCTTCATCAGAACTAAAGCTGATTTAAAGAGAGGCACACGACTAACCAGATGGTTTTGTTCATAACATCTCTTGCTTAATAGTCAAACCTTCAATTGTGACTCATCAGACTTGCACTACTAAAGTACGTCAACAAATGTCGCATCTCTGGATGTGCGATAAAAATTAAAACTATCAAATGGCTTTTATGATGTAGTACTGTTAATCAGAATCTCTATTTTGAGGTGCTTTCAAGTCCTCCTTTTGGGGGGCCCCTGAGTAAATTTATGATCGAGCTTGTCCAAACATCCAAATGGCAGACAACATCTATATTGCAAAATGAATAGTGCTATCAGTACAGAATTTGTTCTGTTGGCATCCAGAGATTATCCAATGAGAAGTCTAGTCATTAATTTGCTTCTTCTCTGAAATTCATGGGTGGAAGCAGGACCTGGAAAAGGCAGCAAAATAAGAAGTGATTGATGTGGAAACTAACTTATGGAGGGTTATCATGGTGTTATACAAATGGTAAGTTTGAGTCAATACTAAGGGAACCCTGAGGTAAAGAGGTTGGTATTTTGTGAAGATTAAGCATGAAATGAAGGATAAAGCATAAATTAAGTTAAATTAAGGAAATAATCAAATATATATTAAACTGAGTGATTCATTCACTGTATTTGGCTGCAAGCCTAAGTAATTTGCTACTAGTTACCTTCCAAGAGGGTGCATATGTGTTGACATCTTTGTAGCATAACATGCAAAGTATTCCCAGATCAGGGGATTTTTATACACGTTTTGCAGCTCCAATAGGAGCCAGTGTCTTCCTTAACTGAGTATCATTTAAGAAGCTTGTATGCTGTTTTTCAAGTGTGTATTAACCAAAATTAAGTAATTTCACGTTTGTTTTGAATGTAACAGAACAGAAAAATTAAAATTACGTGGTACTCATAATGGAAAGCAGTCAGGCAGAAGTTGAACTCTCAGGCCCAAAAGCATTCCCTAGCCCTAGATTCCCAAATAAATGGAAACATTTCTTACCATCCAGCCTGTGGGTGTGTGTGTGTGTGTGTGTGTGGAACAAGAGATGTGGTGTGGTAGTTGATGGGAATTTGTAGATCATAGGTTACAGGAAAATATAGCATGGGAATGCTATGATAGATTTGATAAGTTGAATGGCCTCCAGTGTCACAGGGAAATAGTTTGTGTGATTTCTCCTGGTATTTTAATGTAACTGTCATCCTACTAAATCCATGTTACGTTCCTACAAAGCATATATTCCACCTCCGGTGCAGTGCCCAGAATTTCTCTAGTACACTGGTGTGCTTTAACTAACATGTTATATGACTTCTTATCCTTGCATTCAAGTCCTCTACATATAAAGACCAGTATTCCATTTGCCTTTTCTATTTCCATTTCATTTCTTCACATCTTTTTGGATCCTCATTATTTCACCATTTACAAAGTATAGGGCATTTTTAGGTCCAAGGTGAACAGTCATACATTTAGCCACCTTGCTTCATTTGACACATCTTTATCCGGTTATTTAATCAATTACTATATCCTTAAAATTTTATGCTTCCATCTTCATTGCTTACAATGTCACTTACCTGTTTCCTTGGCCAAACTGGATCTATAGCTTTCTATCATACTATCTAAATTTTTAGTAAATAATGGTGAATAGTTGCAGCCTCAAACTGAGTTCTTGTGAGACTTGGCTAGTCATGCTCTGTTAATTACAGAATCTACCTATTATCCCTGAATTCTGTCCTTGGCCATTTAGCCAAATTCCTGACAAAATCAATAATTTCCTTTCAGTTGTATGAATAAATTTAAAAATGTGTATTTAATATTTTAAATTGTTTTCATTTTTAATTTGTTAATCGTGTTTTTTTTAAAGAGTATTTTAATGCTAATGAATGTCAGAAGTCTGTCCAAGATTGTCATGGGGATTTTGAAGGCAGGTCTTGTTTTTACCTATTCACAATACCACATTATGGCACCTGCTGCCCTTCTGCCAATTAAAGCCTTGCCACTCAGATCCAGGACCATCTCTGCAAGTGAGTCTGTCCTTTTGGATCGAGGGAAATAGAATTTGGACGAATTGGAAATGTTGGTGGCAAATGTAGACAATGGGCCTCTTCTTGGAAAAGTTTGAGCCAAAGTATTAATTCTGATATCCTTTACAAGCTGCTTTTCATACTCCTTTTACTATATTTGGTACTTCTGTTTTTCGTATCTCCCGTTTGCTAGGATTTGGGAAAGAGTTTGCATTTTAATGTTTTTTCCTTCTGTTTTGTCTAGCTGCTTCCTTTTTTCGCCATTAATATTTTTTTGTCAAGTGGAACTCTTTCTCTTTGGGGCTTCAAAGTTCAAAACATTTACTTTGTTTTAAACACTTGCATCAGCTATTTTGCCCATTAACAGATTTCCCTAGTTATTACTGTGATCTTTGTTTCATTGCCTATATGTAGACTCTTTGTAGTTGTTTCATGTTTCTCTTTGTCAAACATACAGTTAAAAGCATTACATTATGACTGATGACAGATATATCTTCACATACTGTGGTTCTACTAACTAAATCTGGCTTGTTGCCCATCTAATATTACTCAGTCTGATGAGACTTGCCCTTGTTTCAAAAAATCCATCCTGAACAAACTTGAATTCTCGACATTTCTGACATGAACTTGTGCTCATTTCAATGCATACAATGGTGAAAGTTTAAAATTCGCCATTAAATCTGTCTCCCTTTACTTGATGCTTATTAAGATTTTCATATGTAAATTCTACTAATTTGGACGTGCTTCTGGCAGGCCAATGCACACTAGTACTTAAGTTTTAAATCTTTTTTCTATTTAATGTTATGAAAGTCTATTGCCTGATTATTCCTCATAGGACCAGATTATGCTTGATGCCACCCATGCCTCAAATTCACACAACTTTCCTACTGTTCTTCTCTTGTGGATGTTCCTACTTTTCGAGGATATGTTGGTCCATATGAAGCCAAATGAGGCCTTGGATGTAATATGAAATCCCAGTCCAGATTGCCCTGATAGCCATTTGATAGCTGGCGTTGTCAAAGACCTTTCTAAATATTTTTGATGATCAGAGATATTTAAAAACAATACAAGTAGATTTAAATAAATGAAAAATAGATAAATTTGCTTTCATTTAAATAGATTTTACATCATCTACATTAATTTAAAACATAAGCATTAATTAAAATGAAAAGAAAAAAATTCCACTTCCTTGACCCCATTCAATTAACTGGGGCCATACCTGATACACCAGCTATGGCTGCCATAAAGCTAAAGGCAATTACAAGCTGTAACCAACCTGATCAGCTTGGGCTCAACAAGCAGTTGGATTACATCATCTGATCAGGAGTTCCTGACTTATGCTTTACAATGTGCAGGTGTAGAGGTTGGGAATACCTTGACCCATGCACTGCAGCCTGCTGAAAGTTCTTAGTGGAACTGATGTAAGTGCAATTCTGCCGATTGTACCTTCTCTCATTGTTGAAGTGATTTCATTCAGAACCACCCAGGCTGCTCCTGTGCCATCCACAACTTTCCTTCTGTTTTCTGTAGACCTTATTTAGTTCCTGATGTAATCCTTCAAATTGAATTTATGCCTCCTGTACAGGCAATGTTTGCCTTTTACTCTATCTGCTTACATAAATAATGACTTCTGGCTAAAGATTTTTGCAAATGCTTCAGTTTTCTCTTCTGCACTGATGTGCTGGACTCCCTGATCACTGAGAATGGGAATACCTGTGGTGACAGTTCCTCCAATGAGTTGCTTAATTGTCTGCCACCATTCATGGCTGGATGTGGCAGGACTGCAGAGCTTGGATTT
>JAUZTB010000118.1:50059516-50070819 GCA_034780895.1 Rhynchobatus australiae | reverse complement strand
GCCTTATTTTGTGATAAAATCTTTAATTTAAAAGAACAATTCATTATTTGATCACATTAATTGCGCATATAACTTATACTGCGTTTTATCGTACGAACCCACTCGGTAGTCGTCATGGACAATTAAACTGTGCAAGCTAACAGATTGTTTTTTTTTACTCCGTAGGTGCCACATGTTGAAATATTTTCAATTTCAATTCCCACTTGCAGATAAACATTGTTTCATTCTAGACTTGCAAACAGTTGGGAGTTGCATCCTCCGCTTGATATGTTCATTGATGTTATCGCCATTGCCAAAACCATTTATTGATTACATCTGACGTGGGACTGTGATGTGGACCCTGCATAGTTGCCACTATTGACCCGAATATAATTGTGTGACATATGCACAAATATATAATTATATGATTATATTTATCAGGAACTATTATAGAAGAAGGTCCCTCGGTCAATCGGGCTAATCGGATCAAAATATTGAAAATGCCAAATAAAGCTATTAAATTATTTTATTGTTTCAGATGCATTAAAGTGACAAAGAACATAAACACAGAAAATGGTGGAAATACTCAGCACTTCAGATCGAAGAGTATTTGTCTTCGACCTGAATGCTGAGTTAACGCTTTCACCTGAAACGGAGCTTGTTTTTATCTTTTACCTCCCTGGCCCGGTGTGTATTTCCAGGATTTTCGCTTTTACTTCAGATTTCCAGCATCTTTTTTTTTAACACTGCCAAAGTGGACAGTCCTTTTAGTAGGCTTATATGTGCACTTAGATGAACAATAAAAGGGAAGTTGTTACATAAAACCTAAACCGTTTGAAAAATGAAACCCCACAATATCACCGTTTAAGAAGTTTAACTTGAAATAATTGTACCCAGCAAGTCACATTGTTAAATTATTAATGAACAGTGAAAACGGAGATAAAAGTACAGAGGTACCAATCCTGATTATCAATGAATTTAAAATATTCCATTAAAGGTACTCGGAGCCATTTTGAAAGTTTTCCCCTCGGGTATTGGGAAAATGCATACTTCATAAAGGGAGTCGAGAAATGCAAAGGAAAGGCCAGATAAAAAGCTAGTTGCAACACGCATCCACAGCCAACAGCATTAGATAGATTCCAATTTTCTTTTGGAAATTAATGTCATCAATATTTTTATTTTTAAAAAAATCTAGTTTCTATCTTCGAGTCAGAAATAGAACATAATAACAAAAATTATCAGTGTAAAAGAAAGTTGCGTTGCCTGCAAATAGTACATCTACTTTTTGAAGAAAGGGGGCGGGTGGGTTCTGGGTTGTTAAGCAAATAAAGATTTTAGAACGGGTAAAATTGGGCGGGGGGGTGCAAAATCAGACACGAGAGAACACAAGCAATTTATTTTCCGGGGGCGTTAAAAACACTCATGCTTAATACTTATGACAAGACTCCGTCCGCCCACCCTCCCCACCGCCCCCCCCCCACACACACACACACACTCCAACCACGTCTAAGACCCCACTCACGCCCCAGATCGGAATGAACAAATCCATAGCTGGGTTGTGGGTGCCAACCGTATGCAGAAGAGTGAAAGCACGCCAAAGGGTCGTTTTGGGTAGGCGGGATTCAGGCAACTTGTTCATTCTGTGCCCCGATCCCCAACCAAGACAACAAACCCCGACATACAGCTGGAAAGGTAATGTTCATTCACTGCGAAACTACACTTTTGCTAGGGTATAGTGAATAGCATTCTCTTAAAGTGCGAACTTAATACTCAAAATTAATATAAAGGAATTTACTTCAAATATCACTCTCAAAAACAGAAAAAAAAATCCTACACGTGCTGGTTATCGACAGTTCAAAAAGCAATCTTCTTCCGTGAATGACACGGGCGAGTAAACCACGGTACTGAGAGTTTATTGCTGTCGAAATTTACAAAGGGTATTTGAATCTACAAAGTTTGCATGTCCGCATTTCTTTACTGGATGCCCTCCTCACTATCTTCTGAAAACAATTCTCTCAGCGTTCCTGTAGCTGGCAATATTTAATGAAGTGAAAATCCAGAAAGGCGTATATTTCAACATAATTTATAAAGTCTGCGTATTAAAAACTCTGAGAGACATGGTCACTTTTTTTTGTTTTCAAACTCGCGATAATCAACATTAATGACCATGGGTCATCTTCCAGATTAAATCGACCCGCACCCCTTCCATATTAACGCCACCCCAGCGCAGAGTTATGTAATTTGCAGCCCCAGTATTTATTTTAACCGGTTTAGTCAGTCCTTAAAATTTTTCGTATTACAATTATCTTTCTATTTTGAAGCTTTTCCTGTCACTGAAAGTGGATTCTACCGCGAATCTGCGTTTATTACAGCGCCTTTCGCGATCTCCGGATATCTCAAAGTGCAAAGGAGCACAGCAGAAGTGCAGTGACCCCTAAACAGTCGGAAAGAGGCACTTGTACGTATGTGCGTTTTAGCCTGTGCAGGACAGGGCACTGCCAAGCTACCCGTCCAAATCTTTAGAAGGAATAGGTTGGAAAAAGCCGATTGTATGCACTGTTACTATTGCAGAATGGTTGGCGTGGGTGGGAGAGCCCTGATATAAAAGCTCCCCAAATCACAACGCCATCCTGTTTCCTATAATCAGTTAAAACATAACAACGCGTTGGCGGAATTCTATGAAATCAATTTAGTAATCTGTATGCATGAAATTAAATCAGTGAACATGATGGTGCAAATAAAAAGAAACCGCTCTGAGCTGCATAAGGCGCTGGCCGGAAGCTGCTCTAACCTGAGCCAATGCTCCCCTCCCCTCGCCCCCGAGGTGGCGGCGAGCCCGGGGCCGGGTCCACATTCCACTGCCCCCCGCGGCCCTGGTCCCGGCCGGAGCAGACACCTGCTGACGTTAATGAGCAGCTGTCCGAGTGTGCGCGCCGTTAACTCGGAGATCATTGTGACGCTGCAGCCGGCCTCCCGCGGGCTGCGCGTGACACCGCTTCTCGCGCGCACGTTGGCCGCCCTCGGAACGCGCGCGACGCGCGAGGGAGGGCGGCGCGTCGGCGGTCGGCCGCAGGGCGCGCAGGCGCGCTGTCGTCGCCCCACCTCCCGCTTTTCTCCTCCGAACTCTCGTGACGTCAGCGGGCTTACGCGCACAGGCGCGCAGGCAAGTCCGAACATATCGAAGCGGGCAGTGTATCAGTGCGCGTCCCGCAACCCGCGCCCACCCGGGGACCCCTCCCCGCCCAGGGGGAGCTGGCGAGCGGAGCACGCAGCCTCGTCGCCGCCCTTCGCTTCAATGGTATCGCCTCACCTCCCAAAACTGTTCAAATACTCTGACCAGGGAGACCTGTCCATCGTTGCAAAACAGGTTGGAGGTTGGAAGTGCAGCGAATTTGAATTCATTATTGCTGTTATATTCTAAACAGTATAGAAGGAAAACAAGTTAGCTGGGCACGATGGCTAATATCGACCAACTTACAACAGCAGCAGCCAGCGGGGACATCGTCAGGCTGAGGCAATTATTGGACAATGGAGTAGACCCCAATGGTGTCAATAAATATGGCAGGACTGCTTTACAGGTACATTTATTATATTTGGCTCAGCCAACGATATTTGTTTCAAGATTTATACGACACGATTATTAATCTATACGTGACATGTGATTATTCCTTGTTGTTAAGTGTCTCATCACCAGTCTTAATTCGTGTTGCTGATTCAAATTTTGGAACGAAATGTACGGGAGGGGCTGCGATTTTACGGCAAAAGTATACTTTCTTAGTTATCTAACGTAGTAATGATGTTAAGTCTTTTGACTATACAGGAGCATTTGAACGAGATTCACGTTTTTCTTTAAAGGGAAAGGAAATAACTAACAGAACAAAGCCGAACAGAAAAAAAACTCTAAAATCGAAAAGTTATTAATGCTGAATTACAAATTAATGAAGGAAAATTGCCACTGTTTAAATAACTGCATTGTAAGGAAACTATTGTTGTCTGTTAATTTAAATATATTTTGTAAGGTTATTATATTTCGATAATTAACTTGGATAGTGAGTAGATATACCAGGTGATATTTATCCAAAAAGCCTTCCAAAAACTTGATATGTTACAAACCTAAACAAAACTATAATTTGATGAAAACACCCAGCAAGATGCAGATTTGTTACTCTTTCCGACGTTAACTGATGTGCCATATGAAACTATATGTTATAGTGTTACGGTGTACTTCACTTCATAATTAATTATTATGTCAAAAAATTCACAGTAAATGCGTATCGCTGGAATATAGTTCTGATTATAATTTAAATAATGTATTTTGTTCTTTTTAATGGAAAATGGAATAATGGAAAAATGACAACAAAAACGCACTTTAAAAGTAAAATCTTTCCCATGGCTCGTTAGGGAGTCAGAAAGTTCGATGCCCAGTCACTAAGAGAATGAGGAAGTATCACAAGGCCGTGGTGGAGTACTCTGGGGAAGGTTGCTTTATATTTCAGATATCATAAACTATAACATAATTAATGCTCTTGCTGCAAACATAGTAATTAATCCGCAAATAAATGTCTGCATATGTTATTTTAAGTATGTTGTTTGATTTTTCAAATTCTAAATAATTTTCTATGTTAGAATTTTTATTTGAAATTTACATATTTCGCAAAAACATGTCTGTCTTTTCTGTAAAATAAATATTTTTATTTTAACTAGGTGTTTGCATTCCAAACAACTTTAACCGGAATAGATATGTCTAAAAGATAAAGGTATATAAATATGTTGCCGAATTTCTTTTTGAATCGGGCATGCAGCTAAGGTGCTGCGCTGCGTACCTTGAAAATAGAAATAAGAAATTACCTCAACATATTTTGATTTTGCTTTATATCCAAAACGCTCCTCCGGCGCTTTGAATACAAACATTTGTAAGTTTGAGGCAAGTCCTCCTTGTAAATTGTAGTTTTTACTCTACCATTAATGCTTTAGGAGATGAAATAATTTTATAACAAAATTAACTTTAGGAAGGAAAACGAAAAAAAAGAAATAACATGTACCGTACATGTAACATGAGAATTAAACTATTCGAATTTTTTTTTAAAAGGAAGTAATGTAATTAAATTAAATAAATGAGCCTTTTCTGTACTCTTCTGTATCCACATAGTTCATTTGTATAAAATATACACGTATTATTAGCATGTATTTATTAAAACAGCATTAGAAATTAACATTTAATAGAAATGAGGCAGACGATAGACGCCGATGCTTCCTGGCGGCGATATACTGGGGTTTCATTACAGAGATCGGATGACGTCATCGACCCGAAACCATAAATCTGTTTCCTTCTCCACAGAACCTGCCTGACCAGCTGAATATTTGCAGCATTTTCTATTTCAGTTTTCGGTTTAGAACAATGTTCTTTTCTCTCGCTTCCATCTCAGGTGATGAAGATGGGCTGTCCAGATATTTGCCGGCTTCTGCTGCACCGCGGAGCGAATCCCAACGTGCAGGATCAGCATGGCATCGCACTCATCCACGACCTGGCTCGTGAAGGTCACCTGGATACGTTGACTGTCCTGGTAGAGGATGGAAATGCTGATATCAATCTCCGAGATGGAAACCATAAACAAGCCATAGACTTGGCGAGGGAAAATAACTATCCTAACATAGTGGACTATCTGCTCCGGCGAAACCAAGCTATCTAAGTGGGTTCCTAACAGTGTATCGCTTTTGTTATCTCAGTTCTAGTTTTTAGTAGAAACATTCTGATGAACTTAAACATTTTAAAAATTATTAAGGTCGAAATGTGAAAAATCGGAACGAAAATACTGCAATTATATTGTATATATTAAACGTTAGTTTATAAAAAAATGAATAAAATATTTAAAATAAAATTCAGAGATTTGTTGATAAATCAATTATTAGCGTTAACATATCGCTGGAGCTGGTGATATCCATAATGTGCCAAAAATCATCACTGCCATCTTTCCTTTTTTTTTATCCCTGTTTCTCTGGCCGGACATCCGACGTTCTACTGCCGAGCCACGAGGAACTGCTTTCGGACTGATGTACTCTTAAGGCACGTTTTATATTGGAGGAATGGAACTGAGATCTTCTCCCGGTATCCCAGGTGATGGTAGTAACAATCCCGTAGGATTGACTGGACAGGTGGCCGGCTTGGCTGCAGGTATATTCGTTCCGTTGTTGGCTCCAGGTACCGCTGACCTCGCCTTCATAGAAAATTCCACTAACATCGAATTGCTCCCTGATTTATTTCATATTGATTTATACGTTAGGAATGATTGGAACGAGAGTCGGAAGAACTTGTACAAATATGTAAAACGCGCAGGGAAATGGAGCGAAATATATTTGTTTAATCATAAATTATAAGAAGGGAATTTTAACCATTATTCTAGTTCTGCAATGTGCGGGTGTAGCGGTGGGAGAAAAGGGGAACTGTGTTGATTCTCTTTGAGTTTCTCCGCCCTTTTAACTCATTGCCTACTCTCATGCCTACGGCTTACCGTTAGAATACAGTACACTCAACAGGCTACGGAATACATTTTAATAACTCTGACAGAGGGGCCGGCGACTTAAATGCGACTTCCAGTTCAGCTTCCGATCAGAATGTGTCTTGACCCGACTGACGTGGAAAAAGGGCACAGCAGTTGTCTGTTTCATAACAAAGGTAACATGGCATTTAAAGTTGGACTGGTGTGCATTTCCCGAGTTATTTTGTAGAGAGATTAGCTGGAAGTTATGTCAGTATTTGACACAGGTTTTTAACAATGTTAAGTCTATTATCACTTCGATTGAATGACAATTCTTTCATATGGACGAATGTTCTTTAATTGGCTTGGATTACGCTGGTGCAGGTTTGACAGAGTTTTTATGGCTTTCTAGTTAGCTCCATTTGGAATTTTTCCATTCCAGCACATATTTCCCTGGGAACTATTTTTAAAAAGAAGAATATTAATTTCGGAGACTATCTTAACTTACTGCAATGTGGACATCATGAACTCGCTGATGTCCGTAATATTTTTAATGATGACCACAATTTGCTCAATAGAATCCATCGACATGCCCCGATAAAATAAAAGGATCCGCTACCTTCTGCGGTAACCTTATCAATGTTTAAAAGAATTCGTGGAGCATAAAGCTCCATAACTTCAAAACCGATACACTAAATTCCAGTTCCAATGGCAGGCCAAATGATTATAGACCAGCATGATACAATTGAGAAATAGCCACCGTCGCAAACATATACAATTGAAATTATTGCAATTTTTATTTTGTGCATTGTTTTATAAATGCAATGCTTTCTCTTTATAAATGTCGTTTTCAAATTCTATTATTGAAACGGTCATTTTAAATGTGGATATAACCTTGATCGTGTGTCATGTGGGCTATCGCCAAAACAAATTAAACAAAAAATGTAGAAATCGAAAATAAGGCAGAACATGCTGGAAGTGCAGCAGCAAATAGGAAATATGAAGGTCTGACCAGAGATATTAGTTAGTACTGATGTAAATCTGTGGCTTCATAACATTTTAAACATCACATGATTCATAATGTTAAAATTCAACGGGAGTGCTCGTTAAATGACATCCTGTTCTATAACAAGTTAAAAAGTAAACTGAAATCACAAACGGTGACATACTACAAAATAATCCAGTTCTTCTCTAAGTGACCAAAATGTCTTTCACTTTACAGCTTCACGTCCAGCATTTCTCTCTCTTTTTAAAATTTATTTAAACTTTCAGAATTAACAGTTTTATTTACGCTAGCGATAGGCTACTGGTACATTAAAGGTGGAAACCCATAGTTTTGAAACGACATAGATCGAATGGGACTCAACATATATATCAAGCAGCAACACTTCCAAAGAGAAAGTTTTTCAATTACTGGGAAATTGTTCAAAAATAAATCGGTATAAATGGTAATTTGGTAAACAGTGTTAACTGTAAATGTATCATATTTAAATAATTCCGTTTGTTTCTTCTGGAGAAATGTAGGAACATTGCGCGCATAAAGCTTGACAGCATATGCCGTGAGATCATATCCCTCTCGTTCATTTATCTGAAATCATGAGCTGTAGAAGACGGTTCAGTAGAAGCATAATTATACTTTTCTTCGACACACGCCGAGTTGTGACGATGAACGATTATTAATTGAGCCCAGTCTGTGTCGTTGTATGATTAACTATCTAATTTTCGTATACTAGGAAGATATTAAACGAATTAACATGAAACTGAAACGTTCTGAGAGTGTCAACCTTAAGAAAAGACGTTTCCGTGGATATGTCGGAGGAGGGCAATTGACCTCATTTTACTTTGTAGGTCTCATGAAATGTCTTCAGTGGTCTGTGACTGATATTAATATTGCAAAGTCATTGTCACCTGCAATTCGCAATTACTCATCGGGTATATTTATTTCAGGTGAAAAACACGGTGATGCTGGAGGAACTCAGCAGGCCAGGCAGCATCCGCGGAGAAAAACAGGCGGTCAACGTTTCGGGTCAGGACCCTTGTTCAGGAGTAAAGTGTTGCTGTCCTGCAACAGTACAATGACAAGTAAAGAAATCTTGAAAAGCGAAAGCCCAATATGGGAGGCGAAAGCAGGGCAGGGCTGATTTCACATTCGTTTCCTTTGACAATGTCTTATCTTTAAGCACTGTTATGGCCAAATGTGCTTTTCTTTCACCGCACAGTTTAGTCACCACCTTCGAAAAACAATTCAAACTGCTATTTTACTGATCCTGTTTCACATTCGCTTCAACGTAATGTGTACGTAGGCGCAGCTGTAAGCAACGTTGCTCTCGTACCGAAATTATTCACAGTGTAAGCATAAATGCTTGTGATTCTGGCGGGAAGATACATTGCACATGTTTATTGAAAGAACAAAGAAAAAAGCACAATCCAGCAACCTCTAGCAAACAGCAAATGGTTAGATGAAAGTGAAGCAGTTATTTTGTATGGAATTGATCAAATTACTTCGGAAAAACTGCGAATTGTTTTAAAATTAAGCCTTCCAACCGTAACCTTTTAAAATATCTACTTAAACCATAGTTTGAAGTGTCTGTATACAGTAAGGAATATGTTGTCTGTCTGTCCCTATTTCTATCCATTCACCCACCTTCCTTCCTGAAGTACATTCACCACTTTCTTCGTGTAAAATATACAGTACAAAGATTCACAGAGTGTTCACGAATCTCTCTTCCTATCGCTCAGTGGCACAGCCTGTTGGAGTATCAACCCATTGCAGCATTTTGCAAATGTACTTTACCACGTCGTAAAGGTTCATCGAATTCCCCGTGATCACCTGTATTTGTAATCACTTTCCTCTACCACCCTCCCGCTCCCTGCCCCCACCGCAGCCACACCGCAGGGAAAGGAGCATTCGACGTTCTGGGGAAAGTCATTTTCGCCATATCTTTGGCACCGCACTGGAATGTCTAATTCCCAGTGCCTGCGCTGAGACAGGGATAGAGCACTGAGACAGGATCTGCCACCATCATCTTGAATAATGGAGCAGGGTCCCAATAGTCTATCACCCTTGCCGAATAAGTTACGCACAGAAAGTATTTCAATTTGCATAATTTGCATAAACTTTTGCATAAACTTTTCAATTTCCTTGCCGCATCAGCCTTAACCTTTGCCCATATTCATCCATAGCCTTTCCCGACCGCACATCCTCTCTATTTTTAAAACGTCCTTCAGCACTTGAGATCCCTGCATGTTTCCAGTGTTGACCTCACGGTTGTCCCCATTGGCCATCATTGACGCATCGGTGGACCTGTCCTTGGGTGCCAACCTCCTCCTCTCCCCCTCCACACACGCACAGACACAGACACACATTACCTTCCCTCATTTTAGAGATGCTCCTCAAAATCGTTTTTGACCAAACGTTCGGGCATTTCTTTCCGTTATTGTGCATGACTCTCGGTGCCATATTCTGCCACATGTGAAGTGTTTTGCAACACATTGCTGCATGGCAGGTGCTTTGTTCACAAGGGCAACAAGTTGATACGAGCTGAGACATAGCTTGGAAACGATAAGTGCACTCAGCGTTTCTTCAGTCTCAAGGGTATAACCAATAGGACTCGCAGATCTCATCTATTGCTGGAGAGTTCACATACATAGAGAGCAGAGATCCGATAATACAGCCTGACTGCTTTCCAGATACTCCGCATGCATGCACACGAAAAGACTGACCTTATCTAACCAAAGGGTATTCCAGGCACACCCACTTGCAAAGCACTAGTGGAGTCCTCGATATTGGTCGATATTGGTCGCGAGTAATAGTTGAAGTGGTTATTAACAACGACCGACTGTTTGTTCCCTGGCCAATACAAAGTGGATGGGCGGAGAGCGAGCGGGGGTTGGCTGTCCTCCTGCAAGGGGTCACAGTCTCAGAATGAGATGAGGAGAAATGTATTCACTCAGGGGAGGTGAATCTATGGAATTATCTGCCACAGAGGGCTGTGGAGGCCAAGTCAATGAATTTATTTAAGAAGGAGAGAGGCAGATTTCCTGGCACACAGAGGCATGAGGAGAGACAGCGAGATAGTACTGAGGCAGCCTGAATATCAGCCTGAATAATGGAGCATGGTCAAAGCGGAGAGAATTGTAAATTGTAAATCTAACAGTCTTGTCATCAACCTCGTTTAATTGGAGCCAGTTGCACAGTATTTGAAGCCAAACTATAGTCTACTCCTGCTCCTCTTTATCAGTTTCTATGTATACGTACAGCATGGGAGTCGGGAGGTGGGCTGAAGGAAGGCGGTGGAGAGCTCCGAGAGACAATGTCTCTGGTGGCAGAAGTGTCAGGAGAACCTAAGTGGGCAGAGGTGACTAAAATTTCTTCATAATAATAACCAGCCAGT
Source organism: Rhynchobatus australiae (assembly GCA_034780895.1). Taxonomy (NCBI): domain Eukaryota; kingdom Metazoa; phylum Chordata; class Chondrichthyes; order Rhinopristiformes; family Rhynchobatidae; genus Rhynchobatus; species Rhynchobatus australiae. The sequence continues at coordinate 50,059,970 of JAUZTB010000118.1, read as the reverse complement.
GTAATCCTCTCCCTGCCTGGAGGCTGCAAATATTGCGAGGGTGCCCAACATTTCTTAAATGATGCAATGTCAGAAGAAACCACTTCAAACAAATGGAGTTCAGCTGGAGTATTTCTACAGCTACATTCTGGGGCTGGTGTCTAATTTAAACAATGGTAATGTTGTAATTAATCTGTTGCAGAACTGATATATGGGTTTATGGGTTCCTTTAGGATGGGCACCCTCACAGTATTTGCAGTCTCCAGGCAAGCAATGGATTATAATGTTTGGTTATTATATCCATGTTTAAAAATCTGCTGGTTTACAACTGAAATTTACCCCTTAAGAAAAATCACAGCGGATGATGTGCTTGTGGAACCAAACTTGGAAAAGTCCAAGTCCATTCGGCAGATGAGTGAATTGTAAATTGTAAATCTAGCAGTCTTGTCATCAACCTCGTTTAATTGGAGCTGCT
>JAUZTB010000118.1:49683720-49696625 GCA_034780895.1 Rhynchobatus australiae | reverse complement strand
CCGAGTGCTAGCGCTGTAATAGTGTTGCGCTAACTGCTATGCTACCCTACTGAGTCACCTATTTTTGAGGGTGAGTCACCCATTTTGGGTTTATTTTTAATAGCAGAGCTACTCCTTTTCCCATAAGACCTGGAAAAACTGCATTGGAATCATAGCCCAGAAAGCAAGGAGAACCTTAAGGAGCTGAGCAGAAAAATGTGTGAAGAAAAAATATCAAGAAAAACATGAATTATTCATTAAAGATGGAAAAAACTCCTTATAATTTTAAAACACCTGCCAAATAAAGTATACAAAGTGCTGTGCAAAGATATATTTTGTGCGTGGAAATTTTAGCAAACCCCTTATAGCTGACACAATGAAACTGAGAGGGGAAAAATCTATACACTGAGATACAAAAACAATATGCTCCAACCCCACCATATGAAATCAAACCAATAAAATAAACAAACCAAGGACAAATAAAGTAACCACAGAACATTCAGAGCAATTAATGGTTACTTAATTATGTAATTGCTACAGCCTGCAGACAAATCTGACAATACGTTTGCATGGAATGACTGGATTGCTCTGGGCAGCACCATGCAATGATTTCAGACTCTTCCTGTCATTCTCCCTGGGGGTCTAATCTCAGTAAATAGGAGAGAAAATACTAACTGAACTACAAAGACAATCATCCATTCAGAGAAACACATAAATAAGCTTGTACACTTCAAAATGTTGGAAGTTCACTGTAGTTTCTCAAAAAGCCACATCCAAGAATTGGCAAAATGGCTCATAAATCATCAAGCAAGATTACAGCGATTCTCCAATAGCTGTAGCAGATAATTAAGAACAAGCTTCCCGAGAAATTTAGACTTTTATTTTTTGGTGATTTTGCTGCCTAAAGCTCCAGTCATAATGCCCCAGTAAGCATCAGTCACCTAGTCATTCTTATACATTATGTAGTCAGATCCCCCACTGCTGTCATAAAGATCTGTGTGTTATTCTCCAATTAAATTCGACTTCAATTAATTGGTGGCAAAGCATGTATGTTTACCTTGATAATATAAACACATTTCACCTCAGTGCAAAGCAACTTTCCACAGACCATGTATTCGCCACTGTGCATTTCTTCAACTATTGCACTTCAAGTAAATTCTCCATAAAGGCACTGCATATCATTCTAATCATTAAATACTCCACAATGGTCAAGTATCATCAGCTTCATGTTTCTTCTTGTACATCTTTGTCAATTGAACAGACAAAAATAATGTTCTTTATTCATTTTAACTTTCAAGATTTTACACTGAATAGTAAACATCTGCAAAATGGGTGTCATTATGTACAGAGCAATTTCCTTCAGGAACAGGGAAGGAGAAATTATGCCAGATATCCAATGAAATTTGGTTGTAACACATATTCTGTGCTTAACTGAAACAATATGCTGGAGGGACGGTCTGTCTGCAGTCACACTGATGCATTGTGTAAAACTTATTACCGTAATTCTTACATACACAAAATTCAAGTCAGAGAAATGATCCAAGATTTGATAACTAAAATATTAATATTCAAAACAAGACCAGGACAATGAAACAAGTAAAATTATAAGCAGAAAATGCTGGAAACACTCAGCAGATCAGATGACATCTGTGGCAAGAGAAAGAATGTTAATGTTTTAGGTCCAATACCCCTCACCAGAACTGGGAAAGAGAAAACTTTTCTCTCTCCCCTTGTATTCATTCACTCCCTGTTGTTTTGCTTTCCAAAGGTGTTGTCTGACCTGTTGAGTACTTCCAGCAATTTCCTGTTTTTATTTCAAATTTCCACCATCTGCATTATTGTGATTTTAAGATTTGAAGCAAACACTTTCTGCAACAATTCTAGAAACAAGATTCCATCTGAGTGTGTAGTCTTATAGGTTACTGTTACTGCACACTTTGCATTATTAACAATCCTTTTCAACTTTAAAATGCATAACATATTAGACATATTAGTCTAATGGTTATCAATTCAGGTTAGGCTTTTGGAAGCATGGCTAGCTCTATTAGGTGGCCTCAAACCATTTACGCTTCGTGTAATATTCATAAATACATGTAATATTTTACAATGGTTTCAATTGATTGATTAAATCATGCTAACATTTTCTCATCAAAGAAGCAAAGGTATCTATACTATGTTTGCAAAATTAACAATTTTGTAGCACTCAATGCCCAAAGTATGTGGATGTTGCAAAATGTTTCCTATTCCTCTAACTGGATAACAGGTCAAAGCAGGCAGAGGTAGCATTGTATCTGGATATTGCCAGCTCAGAACACTAACATGGGGACCTGGAGCTTAAACAAGCCACAAAAGATAAGCACATTTGAATCACTGAATTAATTAAGAATTGTTATGCCATAAAAGGAGATCATTTGAACCATTGAGTCCATGCTGGATCCTTGTAAAGCGATCCATTGAGTCCCATTCCAAAAGCTAGGAAATTAATCTCTCAAATATCTATCAAATGCACTTTTGAATGCCCTGATAGATTGTGTTTCCATCACCAGTACAAGCAATGAACTTCAGTCAATGACTATTCTCAGCACAAAATAATTTCTCACACCTCCTTTGTATATTTTGCCCCAAATTTTAAATCCGAGCCCACTCGTGGTTAACAATCTGTTATCGGGAAGAGCTTTCTTCTCTCTACCCAATCTAATAATCACGACCTTATGTAGCTCCATCAAATCTCTTAACCTTCTTTGTTCCAAGGAGAGCAACTGTTCAGAAACAATTAAACCCACAGTCTTAAGTTTTCAAGTCTAATCAAGTCTCTTCTAAACATTAACAATAAATAATGAAATAAAACAGAAAATTCTGTAAACACTGAGAAATTCAGAAAAAGAGACCATCTACATTTCAAGTTGAAGACCATTCATCAGAACTAATTTTCATTTTCTTCCCTAAACATTGTTAGATTAACTGCATTTTACTAAATAAACATGATACTGCTTTAAATAATATTCTCATCCATCAAAACAATTTATAAAGTTTTTGGTGTAGAATTACTGGCCTTAACCATGAACGGTTAACTCTGGAATAGGAAAGGAATCCATTGCTATCTCAACGGTGTATTTACCTGCAGAACAGCCTGATATGTTCTACCCATAAATCCTAGCCAGGCTTGAGACATCAAAATTGATTTATGCCATTCAGAAGGTTGAATTGGCACCTGTAAATTAAACAGAGATAACCAAATTATAATTGAAAGAACTAAGATCCCCAGAAAAATATGAAACAACCATGCACATATTTTTTTTAATGTGGAAAACCTTCTCACAGTAACCTCAAGCTTTACAGTTTTGATCATTATGAACCTATTAATGCCATTGACTAAAGATTCAAGAATGTCTAAGGAAGTGTTTCTTTTCATTTTCTCCCCAAAGTTTCAAAAGAGTGGAATGCTTTTTAGTCCCCCTGCAAATCTTCGCCATTCTCTTTCTCTTAACAAAAGAAGCTGCTTCTGATTTGTTCTTATGAGAGACACAGGATATCTCACCAACTCACCAGTGCTAGTGAAAGCTGTGCATCCCAGCAGACATTTTCAGAAATGGCCTACTTCATCAAAAAGGTTGAATATATCAACACACTCACACTTTTAAGTTATTCATGGAGTGCTGATGAAAGGCATTCATTTGTCATTTCTGATGTGATTTAATTTGTTTTTTTAACAACTTCATTTTGAATTATGGCATGATCTTCTTACCATCTTTCGATCTATTGTGATGAATACAGCGACAGAATTAAATAGGATTTCTTCTGCAATTCTGATAGTTTTCTCAAATAAGGTTAGCTGGGAAATTCCAACGAGTGTTTTTCAAACAAACTTCAAACTATTCTGGAAATATACTAACATTTTGTTCTGAAATGCATGACCATTTCTGGCTCTTTCAAAAGTCTCCATATCTGACCATTTAAAAAAATTATCCCCAGTAGATTTAAAAGTTGGGACTTGGTATCTTTTTTTTGCTATTTCAAACTAACTTTGACCTCTTGCCTAAACAATGAAAATTTTGTACTTGAAGTTCAAGGAGGAGATGGGGGAGGGTGATAGAGGAGCGACTGAGAAAAAAAATAGCAAGAGATTGAATGAGGGAGTGAGGGAGGGAGAACTAATGAGAGGGAGAGGAGAAAATTCAGAGAGATTGAGAAAAAGAGACAGACAGATGGAGAGCTGCAGGATAGAAAAGAAGTGAGAAAGTAAGGGAGATGAGGAGTGATCTCTAGAAAATGAGCTTGCATTGTTGGCACAGGTCAAAATTTATCAATGAGCATCATAGCTCAGAGAAGACATGATAGAAGAGGCTCTAATGAGGAGTGAGTGGGTAAACATGGAGCGACAGAAGACTTGCAGTGACGTAATGATGCAAAGAGGTGGTTTAAGATGGAAGAAGAGAGTCCAACATTCTTCTCACCTATATGTTTGGTCCTGGTTCAACAAAAATTTTTGCTAAGGAGAGACAAAATCCTTGTCTTGCCTTAGCAATTGCTAATTGGAGCAGCAGATGCATAGACAGTCTCAGTAGGAGGAATACCTTGGAAATAAGGTGGTGTAGTTGGATGCTGAGCTGTTAGTAAGAGAATATCAAAACTGGGAGTAAGACAGTTGCTGAGAAAGGTGCTGGAGGTGACAATGCTGCATCTTGTCAGTTGCCTGAGGACAGGGAATTGTGCAGCTCAGAACAGTGGTTATTCTATCAGCTTTCTACTGTGTTTAATTCTTAGGTAAATGGAGAAGCATTGGTCTAATTAGTCCAAATGATGTATGCAACTGCAGGTCATGCAGTGAACACAGCTCAAAGGAACCCTTTGCAAGAAGCCACATTGAAATAGATTTTTATTAAAATATGCTATACTTTGTGCTCCTGATTTCTCAAGATGAACCCCTAAGAGTTCCCACAACAATGGTTGTCAGGGCAATGCAATCGATAGTTGACCCATATGTCAAAATATTTGTGTGATTTTAATTTATATATATTATAATTTATAATAAATATATAGCACAAAAACCTACCTCATGGATTAGGGCTGCAAGCATCTGCTGGTAACTACGACCTCTACTAACAAGAAAACGATTAATAGGCTTGCCATCTTTGTCAGTCTGAATGTGTAGATCATAACAAAGTAATAGTCCAGCTGTAAAAAAAAGACTAGGAAGAATTTAAACTGATAGACTAACATTCTAAGGAAAACATTTAACATGTCAGTGTTTAATGTCTTAACTCAGCAGTGAGGTTTGAGTTATAAAGGTCCCCATCAGGTTGTATAAACTATAAATCCAGAGTTAATCATTGAGAATGCTGTTATTCTTCACTGTAATCATCTTCTCCTTTGTTCAACTTCCATGATGAAAGGAAACTAGATCTAGAGGCATGCCTTTAAGAAATTAGTATCATGGAGTCTCAGAATATCTCCCACTTTACTTTTTTTTAGTGACTCAGCTGGAACACATCTTAACCTTTGTTGGAACTTTCTGAAGCTTTTTGGTTGTGTGATTGGTTCCCAAGTAAACTACTGCCAGGTAGCAATGGCTCCATCAGCTTTTATTGCAAGCACAGAGCTGTCCAGGACCAGAGGTCCAGTGGCCCTATCTGATGCCAGAAAAGCTGCCACTGCAGATGCCAGAGGTAGTCTCTGACATCAGAGAGCCAACAATACAGTCCTGCATCGGAGGACCAATGCATTTTCTGTTGTCAGAAGGCCAACACCACTGGCCTGGGTTGGAGGAGTGGAGGCACCACCTTATCTGTACAGTTTTTGAAGTAAATGTGGGTTGTGATATTCAGCAAATATTATTGGTAAACAACTTCCACATTTCAGATATGTTACAAAGACTGCAATCCACATCCAGGACTTCACTATTAAATCAAAATAAAATGCAAAAATACATGATAAGTATTCCATGTAGTCTTGGAGGTATGAAATGCACACTTTTCAACAATCTTTTTGCAATAGCTGCCAAATGTTCCACCAATCTGTGACCAACCACATAATTTTGAGTACATTGGTGACTTTTGGAATAGAGATGATGGGAAGGGGAGCGTTGAATAACTTTACTGACCTCTAGGTTACAATGTCCTATTATCAGGTATGGTTATTATTAGACTACATGAATGAATGCCAAATGGCAATGTAACAATTGAATTTACTGCATTTGTGAAAGCTCTGGGAGTACAGAATAGCTCACAACACCAAGTAACAATTATCAAAAAGATTGATGGCTATTTCACCTGCCAGCCCAGATTTTAGTCCAGGTTGTTTGTTCTTCTCATAAGTCTTGAGCATGAAGTTGGGAATCCCTGTTATTGTCTTCCCTTGGTCAGAACGCATGATTCCACCTCGCAGTGCTGAATAATATATCCCACGGGGCATTACAGTTAATTCCTGGTTCACAAGGGATGACAAAAACTCTTCAAAAGCTGTAAGAAAAGGTCAAAGAAGTGCTACTTCTGGCTGTCATGAAGAACAAAATTAGTAACTGCAAGTTCAAATTTAAATAGCAATGGCCAAGACAATCACTCCCATGTGTCATCATGACTTTGAGTTCACCTCTGCCTAAACTTTTATTCAGGAAGCTGCTAGTAAGCGATGTCAGATGCTCTACTAAAGAGACAAATGCTTTTAACTCTTTACTCTTCTGGTGATTAATCACCATGTTGCCAACACTGGCCTCAGGACAAACAATTAGTATTAGACACAGAGAAGAACGACTGTTCTTCCTTTTGGAGCAACCTGGAAGGGAATTAGTTGCAAACTGTAAAACAAAATAATGTGTGATCTAGACTTGAACATAACTGCAGATCCAGAGTAAAATCGATACAATTTTGGAGGGCTGCTTACAGTTATCAAAATTAGAAAATCAATTCCTTGTTCTTTATTGCTGTCAGACTATAAGTGAAAAAGAGAAAGTACAAAACAATCATTTGACAAACATTGGCAGGTTCATTGGTGTAAATCAACCAAACCATTTACTAGTTCAATAACATTGGTTGCAGTTGCAATAACTGGCACTTCAAGGGAATTTAATTAATGAAATAGCAATTTATAACTGCAAAGTATTTAAAAAATAAAAAAAAAACAAGGAACTTTAAGGAAATCTACAAGTTAAAAAATCTCACATGTTTGCACCAGCTGAAGACAGACTGTGAACTTCAAAGACAATACACAATTTTGGATCTCTCAAAATCAAACATCCTCATATTCAATAAAACAGAAGAGGACTGATTCATCCTGATGTTCCAAATCTACAGTCTGCATATACACACAGAAACAGAAGCAAGCCTATTATGCCCCAAGGTTTCTTACCCATCAAACAAGACCTGCAATCAAGGTGCACCTTTTCTTTCTTCACTTTTCCCATTACCGCCCCCTTCTCTTCACTCATCACCACTTGTCATCACCCAGTCTTTATCCTGAGCACATTTCTTCTCGCACGCCTAAGTCCCTCCCACACTCCACCAACCTTTTCTTTGACTTTGCACTTGCTTGAAAATGTAAAGCTCCAGTGTTAGATGACCTGAGACATTAAACTTTTCCTCTCTACATAAATACCACCTTACTGGTTGAGTTTTTACTCGAATAATATGTTTCATGACACAATATCATATTATAATATGTTAAAAAGATTTGGTAAAAGTCATCAATAATGTCAGGAGAGTCAGACTTAAGTAGCAGAAAAACACCGGGACCAGTGGACTTAGTTTGGGGAGAATTGGAAGAGGTGGTTGGGGAGTGCAGTAGTACCACCACATCAGGTGAGTCGATAAAGTGTTTCCTTAATATTTCATTAATATTAGTGATTGGTTCATATTCTTGGAGACTTGATCTGCACAAGGGCAACTCAGCTGGAGGTGCTCAATACTGCCATGCAGCAGCCCTTCCTTACGTGGCCTGGAGATAACTCGTTAGTTACGCACTACCATCACACTATGCCTATCAACTCTGAGCCTTAATATTCAAAAGAGGTCTTACTATTATAATATAACATGGAGGAGAAAAAGAAGTTGCACAGAAATTTAATACCCAAAACATCTAGATGCAAGTTTTCATTTATTTCTTAATCCTTTTCAATTTTCCAAACAAGATCAGTGAGGTTGAAGGAGTTATTAGTGATGACATTTAGCAGTCTTGAATCTCATTTGCCAAAAGCAATCTGTTAACCCTGCTTCATGCTGGACATTATTCTTCAACTATTAAATCAATGTTGCCACTTAAACCTGAGATAAAATAATTACCAGCCTAATACATACCAGACAACACCGACAGCGGGGTCCTTAAAAGTAGCTTTATGTATGATGCACCTGGAACTGAAAGATCTTCCTCTTTTTCCTCTTCTTCTGTACTTAATTCCATCTCATCATCCATTTCATAATCATTTTTTCTCTCTGGCCGTACCTAAACAGAAAATACAACAGTACATACTGGTCAACTTTTAACCCATTTTCAAACTCTAATTTGGTTAGATAAAGTTCTAGTGTTTGAAGGTGACACTTGTGGCTCAGTTGAAAGCACTACAGCCCACATCCAAAGTTTCCTGGTTCAAACTACACTCCAGACATTTGAAATCAGAAATGTAGGCTGATATTCTAGTGCACTAGTAAAGGAGTGCTGCACTGCAGAAGGTGCTGTCTCTCAAATGATATAAAACTCGCAACATGGATGCTAAAGATCCCAAGCTATTGACCGAAAGGAAAGCAGTAGGGTTATTCCCACGGGCCTGGCCAATATTTATCCTGCATTTAACATTTCTAAAACAGATTATCTGGTCAGGATCACAGTGCTGTATATAGTAGTTTTCTATATTGCAACAGTGTCTACATTCTTAAAGTATTTCACTTGCTAAAGTGTGTTGTGACAAAATGTAAATCAGCTTTTCTTCATCTCGCAACCTGACTAAAAATCATCCTTTGATGTCTCACTTATGTCTGTAATTGCCAGAGAGCACCAAGGAAATGCAAAAAGTGTTCCAATTAAAAGTATAAATATTAAGATAAAGCTTGAAAAACTCAAGAAACCCTTGAATATCTATACGGCTGATTCTGCAACTATACTGCATTTAGTGTCTTGGTTCAGAGATTCATAATTCTCAGGTACAGATTGAAAGAATTTTTGAAAAAGTTAGACACAACTTCTCATGCATTCTGAGGGGAAATTAGTTCAAGAAGATACTTGATAACTGAGGTCAAAAATCCCTCAGAGAAATTATTGCACCATTGGAATGGAAATATGTTAAGTTTGTCATGATTTTGCTGTAAATTACATGGTCAGTTAAATTAAAGATTTAAAAAAGAGAAAAGATGGGACAAGAGAACCACCATGGCAAGCATTGGGATTAGGAATTGCAGAAATCCAGTAGAAACAGTAATCAGGAGAAGTGGGGTTAGAGATTGCAGAATTCCTGCAGAACAGAAATCAGGAGAAGTGGGATTGGAGTTTGCAGAATTCCTGTAGAAACAGAGACCAGGAGCATGGCATGACTAACAGACTGTAACATTTCCCCCACTTTAAGTGTGATTACTTTTTGAAAGTTTATCATTGTCTTCGAGTCCTTTGGGTGATATTGAGTTTGCAAAAGTCAGTACATAAATGCAAGTTCTCTCTTTCTCCACAACAGCAACACTAATTGGCTGACTCTTGCTTGTTTTCTTGTTATCAGTTCCACACTCTTTACCTTTAATATGGCAGAGGAGCTAAAGCTGAAAGAGGGAGCTGCTAGTGGGGAATAAAATTTACACTGACTTGTCCTCTCATTTGTGAGCTTGATTTAGTTGAAAGTTTCATTTTAAAAAATGATGGTAGGTATGTCCCACACCAATGTGGAGGTACTGAAGGGCATTTAGGAGGACATAAAAAAGCCCAGTCCCAATATTCAAGATTCTGACACAATGCTGTGCAGCCCAAAACAAATGTCAGGATCATGAACATGTATACCTGTTCCTTGACAGGGGCTACTGCATCCAAAGTGAATGCTTTAGATAGATTACTATTTAGATAGTATTCAGATAGATTACTATTTAAAGTTAACAATAAAATGGATTTGGAGTTCATTCCTCACTGTGGTGGATAGGCAAAACTATCCTACAGACTGGATCTGGCCTGTGGGCTGTACATTAGTTTCTAGTGTATTTTCCTCCACTTTAGAAACTTCAGGAAACAAAAAGAATGACCCACCTCATCTCAATTTGAAGTAACCTGTACACAATTTGTTACTTTAAGGATGAAGCTTGTATATTCATTTTGATATTTGCTGAGATAAGTTTCAAATCTGGATGTCACAAAGTACTAATAAAATGCCATTGGATTTTATTCTATCTTTACTTGTACATCTTTATTTTATTAACCAATAGTACTCAATAACTTTGCTGCCAAGACACAATTAGCCCCCAGACACCCATTAAAATGTTTATATTTCAGTTGACTCAGAATCTCCTTTTAGTAAGTTGCTTTTACCATTTAATCTGAAAATAAACTGGACAACAAAGTCACAAATTCTTTTGTTTATCATTGGTCAATTAGAATAACTCTAATGAAATTAACCAACTTCCTGCTACTTGAGGTATCCTTTTATTTAAAAATCATACTTTATTCTTTTGTTTTTGCAGACTGACAAAATTTAATGATCCTGAAAGTTTACATGGAAGTCCACAATCTTGTATCAGTTGAAACAGAAGTTATCACTTCAGAACAGCCAACTTCTCAGCTACATGCTGCAATAACAACTTCTTTCTTTGCTGCTTTCCAGTATTATCAAGGGCCTGTTAAGGTGTCAGTTTCCAATCTAGCACCTTCCATCAAAAAAGTAAATCTTTGCAGTGAGGTTAGGAAATTCTCTACAAACACAGCCACTACAATAATTATAACCTTGCTTAAACAAAAGCCTAAGCAGCTAATCGCCAAGGTACTCAGGTTCCTTTAGTTTAAGCATTAACATCAAATGTTCTGCAGATCAGCAAAATGCCACCCTATGTCTGTGATTGCGTCCTGTTATCATTGCCGCAATATTGGCATCTCCCTATAGCTAACAAACAGAAGAATCGGGGATACAAGGAAAAAAAAGTACTCAAAAAACACCGAAAAGTACTGCGAGCTCCAAGTGTCCCATTGGTGAAAACAAGTGGTATCAGGAAAAGTGAAATGGGGGCTGGAGATAATAGTAATAAAGTATGAATTACAAATGGATAATCAAAATTCAGATTGTACCTTTTCACTGAACCACACAATAAATGAAAGGAAGCTTTATGTGAGAAATGTTTTTTGCTGTTCTGTGCAAATATCAGGCCATGAAATATACTAAATACAAATTGAATCCAAGATTGATAGAACTTTCTGTTCAAAATAAACCATCCCATGATATCCCAAAGCAATCATTGAACTTCCTACATTATATTCTGCTGACTGATTTGTAATTACTGACAACACCGTTAAAAAATCCATACCGTTGTTGGTCTAAATGTAAATGGACAACCAGCAATTACTTTGCCGGTGAAGGAGTGCACACAATATCAGTTCCTCCTTCCCCCACCTACACAAGGTATTTATATTTGTTAAGGGTTACCAAAATTCGGCAAGTAGATGGGTATGTTGTTGGTGCAGATCAGTAACCCTGAGGCTTGGACTAACAATCCAGAGGCCACAGTTCAAATTCCACTACAGCAGCAGTAGAATTTAAACACAGTTAATAATCTGGAATATTTTAAAAACTAGCCATTGCTAATGTGATAAAAACCCATCTGATTCGGGAGTGGATCTGCCATCAATATCCAAAACCCTTGACTTTTAAGTGGAATGGCAAACCATTCAGCAGGCAAGGGCAATCAAAAATGGGCAATAAATTCTGACTTTGCTGGTGATGTTCAGATCCTGAAAAATGAATTTAAAAAGCAATCAACAGCCATGAGCTTGTTGAGGGATTAGGGTTAAATCTTATGCTCCCCCAATTAAAGTGACAAATCTTGTTCCTGTTCTATTTGCTAGAAATTTGAAGGTTCATTAGACTGTGTCTGCTGGTATCCCTGCAAACTTTTCCGATTCTTTATGCTTTCTCACAAGAACATGAGCCTCAGGAAACACCTTCCCCATAACAATCATTTTCAATTGAACTATTAAGTCATCCTAGTCTGAAAATCACTGTTGACATTACTAGTATTTCACAATATCCTCTCATCCATTATTTAACTGCATTAATTCATTTAAATAAGCTTCGATTGAAAACAACAGTCAAAATGTTATATTTATGGATTAAGCATCTGATTGCTAATATTTGCTATAATTATTTTTCTTTTTGCTTATAAATGCTAAGTAAGTGACCTTGTGCAATAATGCCTGAAGCCAAAACACTTTGTCACTTTTATAATCTTGAGATAATTGCAATAATCTAAAAAAACAGACACACTAATTTGATTCCAGTAAATGAACTGTCTACGCACTCATTAACAGCCAGAGTACAAAAATTATCTCACAGTTCCGTAACAAATTATTAACACTATTCATCTAGCAGCTAGTTAAGCACCAAAAATGTAACACGTTCTCAGAAAACAGATTCATCTTCTCCCTCATAATAATTGCATCTAATGGCACATTAATAACTTTCTACAGAAATGTTTTGCTGTGAATCAGGACTATTCTCCCTTAAATGTAATTTTTGTATGATTCAACTGTTAACAGAAGTGATGCGGATCACTCCACAATGTGAACAAAAATTCTTAGCAATGCAGAATTCCTGCCTATATTGTTCAAGCACTAGAAGCCATTCCGTTACTTTAGTAGGAGTGGCACAGGAGAAGGAGGAGGGAAAGTGAAATATAAGGCAATGACCGGGGAGGAAGTTGGAGAGAAAAGGTGAATAGGAGAAGGGCTAACAGCCATAAATTGGGATGTTGCTGGGGGGA
>JAUZTB010000118.1:49510917-49522266 GCA_034780895.1 Rhynchobatus australiae | reverse complement strand
GGAAATCTGCCATTCTTACTCAGTCTGGCCTATGTATGAAACAAAACCCACAACGATGTGGTTGACTCTATAATTCTGCATTGAGTTAACTATATGAGAAGCCCATAGGTTTGGTCCAGTAAAATTGTTAATTCTGTCAATAGAGAATGCATTATCAATGTATCTCCCTTTGATGAATAAAAACAAATTGTAGCTTGGCATAGTTCAGCTTTTCCTCAAGCTGTATTTACAAGCTCAAGAATGAAACGTTCTGCCTTATGTAAATGGTACATCATTTGTATTATTTTTTAATTATTACATATCAAAATCCAGGCAATGAAGTTGAAGCATCCATTTATACTGGAAGGTAAGGTTGCAATTTTCCCTTTGTACACTAAGACAGGAAAATGAGTGGTATGAGGAAAATGAGTCAACAATTATGTCAGTGCTTTGGATTGACGGTTATGAAGCTGCATTGTTATAGCTCCTGATCTGCCTTGAGTGGAGGGAGAAGCAGGAGATATTCTGCACACTGCAATAGAGTCATACAGCCTTCGGCCCAACTGGTCCATGCTGGCCAAGATGCCCATTTAAGCTTGTCACATTTATCCATGTTTGGCCCATATCCCTCTAAACCTTTCCCATCCATGTTCCTGTCCAAGTGCCTTTTAAATGTTGTTAATGTACCTGCCTCAACCACTTCCTCTAGCAGCTAATTCCATGTATGAACCACCCTCTGGGTGAAAAAGTTGTCCTTGGGTTCCAATGAAATCGCTCCCCTCTCACCTTAAACCTTTGTCCTCTAGTTCTTGATTCACCAATCCTGGGAAAAGACAGTGTGCATTCACCCTATCGATGCCCCTCATGATTTCATACACTTTGAGGCTTGTTTCTTATGCAGTTTCACATCAGTTGGTTCAAACAAGTTGGTGATTAAGATAAATTCTACACTTGAAAAGGATTTTAATCCCTTTTATTTTTAACTGAAGTTCTTCCTGGTGAGTAGAACTCTTTTTCAGGAACAGTTGAAACTTGTACTGAAGGAGTGCTGCACAGTTAGACCTGCTAGCTTATGGACAAAATGTGAAAATGAGGTGTCTGTTCTCTGAAGTACCACATTGATGATCCATTTCAACTCCCTCCTGAAATCCCCACCATCACAAATACCAGTGTTTGGCCTATTTGACTTATTCCATGTCGGAGATCATCATAGCCCCAAGCTATCACTGCAGGAGTTCCTCGAGGCAATGCATTTGGCCGAATCATTTCAGCTGCTTTACCAGTGACCTTCCTTCCAATGCAATATGAGAAATGCAGATGTGCATTAATAATTGTACAGAATTCAATTCTATTGACAACTATTATTGGTATAGGTATTGGTTTATTATTGCCACTTGTACCAAGGTACAGTGAAAAACTTGTCTTGCATAGCATTCATACAGATCAATTCATTACACAGTGCATTGAGGTAGTGCAGGGTAAAAACAATAACAGAATACAGAGTGAAGTGTCACAGCTACAGGGAAGTGCATTGCAGTAGAAAATAAGGTGCAAGGTCAAATAAGGTTGATTGTGAGGTCAAGAGTCCATCTCATCATATGAGGTCAATGCCGTTCAATAGTCTTATCACAGTGGGGTAGAAGCTGTCCTTGAGCTTGGTGGTATGTGCCCTCAGGCTCCTGTATCTTCTGCCTGATGGGAGAGGAGAGAGAATGACCTGGGTGGGTGAGGTCTGTGATTATGCTGGCTGCTTCACCAAGGCAGTCCATGGTGGGGAGGCTGGTTTCTGTGACGCACTGGGCTATGTCCACAACTCTCTACGGTTTCTTGCGGTCCTGGGCAGAGCAGTTGTCGTACCAAGCCATGATGAATGCAGATAAGATGCTTCCTATGGTGCATCGATTTTAAAAATTCGTGAGTGTCAAAGGGGACCTGCCAAATTTCTTTAGCGTCCTGAGGAAGTAGAGGTGCTGGTGAGCATTCTTGTCCGAGGCATCTATGTGGTTGGAGCAAGGCAGGCTATTGGTGACGTTCACTCCTATGAACTTGAAGACCTCAGCACTATTGATGTAGACAAGTGCATGTACACTACCCCCTTTCCTGAAGTCAATGACCAGCTCTTTTGTTTTGCTGATGTTGAGGGAAAAATGGTAGTCATGATACCGTGTCACTAAGCTCTCTATCTCCTTCCTGTACTTCAACGACTCATTATTTGAGATACGGCTACCACAGTGGTATCATCTGCAAACCTGTAAATGGAGCAGAAGCTGGCCATGCAGTCATGAGTCTATAGAGAGCAGAGTAGAACACTGAGGATGCAGCCTTCTGGGGCAGTAGTGTTGAGAATAATTGTGCTGGAGATGTTGCTGCCTATTCTCACTGATTCCAGTCTGTTGGTCAGAAAGTCAAGGATCCAGTTGCAGAAGGAGGTGTTTAGCCCCTAGTCTTGGAGTTTGGTGATGAGTTTGCTTGGGATTATAATATTGAAGGTGGAGCTGCAGTCAATAAACAATAGTGTAACTTAAGTGTCTTTACTGTCCAGGTACTCCAGAGATGAGTGTAAGGCCAGGGAGATGGTGTGCACTGTAGACCTTTTGCTTGGTTTTCAATATACATTAAAAGCAATCAGGAACATTCACTATTCCAAACAATTCAACATGTTCCCTTGCAATATATCAAAAGCACCAGTGTTTTATCCTTAAAATGTACATGGGTGAAATGTTTGAGAGGCTTTTAAATAGAGCTTGACCCTTTCAGGTCCAGTGGCAGCGGGATCCTAGACTGTGATCATTCCCACAGAGCCTTTGCAGTGGCTGCACCAAGCTTCAGAGCATTCCTCAGTATGTACTCTTGCACTTTGGGATGTACCAGTTGGCAGTATTTGTTTTACTTTATTATTGTGCTTTCAAATTGTCAGTTAAAGGATGCCTGTTTTCCTTGGGCTTGTTTAATTGTGTCTGACTGGGATTGTGTGTAGTGATTTCAGTTACATTTGTCGTTTCTGTCTGTGGAAGTCGTTAATTTATCAGCCACCGTGTAATGGAGGTGTCAAACTAGATTTGGTGGCGGCATTCCTGTCTGAGTTGGAAGTGTGTGGGTGTTGCATATGTAACTAAGTTTGTCACAATGCCATAATAAGGAGTTGTTGCATTGTCTAAGGTGCCATCTTTCAAATAAGACGTTAAACAGAGACGTTAAACTGTTATGTCATCACAAAAATTGTCAAGGGATAGAAAAACCTGTCCCAACAGCCAGCAGTTGACTTGCTGTAACTATCATTTTGCTCATCTTGACACAGTAAAGAGATGGAGAGACTTTTACTTTATATAGTGTCCTTCATGATCTTAATTCATTCCCAAGCACTTGACGGCCAATTTCACTCTGTTCAAAGTAGGGTTTACAATTTGGACAAATGGTGAATGTCCTTCATTCTAAGTTGATGGTTACCAGTGGAAATTGCTTATTGTGTTGAGACGAAGGTTTTGTTGGAGTTTAGCTGTCAATGCTGAAGACATTTTTCCTAATCTTCCTGTGTCCAGGAGTGAAGTCTGGACTTCTCACTATTTTCAATTTCTTTTTGTGAAGCAGCCACTTTATGCATATCTTAATCCGGTATGGCTATAAGTAATATCAATAGACAGAGCGGACTCTCCACTTTTTTCAAAAAAATGACCTTGCTTCTAGCAAGAGACAGTGTTTTGCCTGCTATGATCTGAAGTAAATTCTACCCTTTTAAAGCAGGTCCCCTAGCTGATTTTTAAACCCAGCATCCTTTCCCTTTTTGCTTAAGATATTTAGAAAAAGTTTGTAATGCATCCCAAAAACATTTAGACTGAGCTCTCACATAGTGGTTCAGTTTCATGTCATAGTGATAGCAGCTTACTCCAGGGCACCAAGCACATGCTTTTTTACTATTTTATACTGGAATTCAAAAACAGTGAAATCACTTCCTGCTCAACTGCTCTGTAAACATGAGAGTACATAACAACAATGGGCTTTGCTGAACTTCTGATGAGAGGGGTTGTTCCTACTGAGGATTTGTGCATCATTATGGGTTTTTTGTTCAGTTCAACTGCTTGGGTAACAGGTAAAACTATGAATTAATTTCCTTTGTGTTCCTGTGTCAGCCATAACCCATTGGAGGCACTTACTGCTGGGTTAGAAGATTTTATTTTAATGTTCTCCCAGGATAGCCATGTTGCTACAGAGAGGACCGCAAGTTTTGGCACATTATTGTTGGAGGTGCCACTTTTTGGATGAAATTCTAAACCGACTGCTTTCTCTGCTCTCCTAGATGAATGTAATAAATCTCAAGACAGCCTGAAGCATGGGCATTATCCCCAATCTCCTTCCTTCACCAAAACATGAATTGGTCATCTCATTTTTGAGTTTGCTACATCTGTTGCAATAGTGACTGCATGACTTCAAGCCAAAGTGCTTTGCAATGCCCTAAATTGAGTGATGCTTTTAATCTCAGTTCTGGTTGAAATCAGTTGACCGGTGTAGATCATATATTGAATCTTGGTGCTTCTTGATCACCACAAGTTCATCATGGGGAGTGGCTTTTACTCTTAAGTCATTGAGAAAAGCGAAGGTCATTTTGCCCTTCTTCCTCAGTTGACCAAAGAAATGTGGAGATCAAGACCTCACACCTGGCACAAAACTTGTGGCTTAATTAGCAGCAGTGATCCTTGTGATGCTGTGTGATGAGACCTTGACTGTCTGGAGCAGACATTTCAAAGCACTGAAAAAATATCACTCAGTCTCTGCAAATCCTCCAAATTCATTGAAAGAATGATCAAGACAATATCAATGTCTTCTCCCAGGCCAACATCCCCAATGTGAAGACAATAGTTACATTCTGTTGTCTACATTGGGCAGGCAGCTTGCATGCCTGACATCAGGCATCTTAAACAGTCACTGTATCCTGAGCGCTCTTGTGGAAAGAAATTGCCAGTTGGATAGAGGAAAAGTTTCAAGAATATGATCAAAAGCCACCTTGAAATGCAGCATGGGAACCAATGGCCTATCACTGCTCAGATGGAGGAGACTTGGGATGTATTCAGAACTCTGAGTACACATACTCCCTGCATAAATGATGGAATTAGTGGATCATCTCCCAATCCATCAATTTGCTCTCCTGGTGCCTCCTACCATATGTAGAAGAGCAGTGGTTTCTACATTGGCCTCACCAGCCATCTCAGACCCCTCAAAACTGAAATATCATCCTGAGGGATTGACTTTCTTAAATTTTATGCATGAAAGTAATTTTGACCTTTTTGCATAAAGTATTTGATCTGCTTTGCATTAACTTAATTGGGATCTAGGTCCAAAATACGAAATGTTAAGAGATTAGATGTAAGTGATGGCTATTTTGAGGCTAGCAAGGCATACTAATTTGAATAATTGTATGTTTTTTGAGGATTCAATATCTAATGTGCATGTGATACTTGCCTAGGTTTAGTTGTATCTGTTGCTGGAATGGAAGAGTATATAAATGAATTTACATCAGGTTAGTTTAACTGATTTAGTTTCTGTGCAGTAGTTAGATTGGGGATGGATTTTGTGTAGATATTTAGATGCAGTATATTTGAAGCTGGTAGATATAATGCAAAATGTCAAATTTGTTGGAGTTGGTTTTTTTTTTGATGCTGACCACATGAGTGACGGCTTAGACAGGAAAGCAAAGCATCCTTGCACAGAAGTTTTAATGTTCATGCACAAGTTTTTGGTCATTAAATGGTATATCATCCAAATGCTGAGGAAAAAAGTCATAAGAATTTTTTTGAGAGAATGAATAGGCCTGCTTTTCCCATTGATCTTCAAAAAAATGCTTCAATTATCTGGCCAGAGTTGGCAGAGATTTCCAATCTAGCTGTATAGTGGTTAAACATGAAAAGGGGGAAAATAAGAATTCTTGAAACTCTGCAAGTCAGGCTGCTGCATCTGTAGAAAGAAGCTAAGTTGGCAGTTTGGATCTGAACTCTTAATTGGAAGAAATGTCTTGGACTTGAAACTTTTATTCTGCATCTCTTTCACAGGTTCTGTCTGGACTGCTGAGTGTTTCCAGCATTTTCTGTTTCAAATATCCACCATCTGCAGTCTTTTGATTTAATTGTACTGTAAAGCTGTGCTGTAAAAGTTGTAGTGCAACTGTTTTGAATAAGAACAGAATCTATTTATAAATACCAATATTGTTTCAATACCTGAAGTGACAACACCCTTGTATCCAAGCTGAATGTAGAACTTTTTCCCCTAGATTGGACAAGTTGCATGTCTGTCACTCTCTGCCTTTTGGTTGCACTGATATGCTTTATTATTGCTTTTGAGTTGAGGTTGCCAAGTCCCAGAAAATAAAATTTGAAAGTGTGCCTGATGAATGATGGTTGGAATGTTATCCAGGTCT
Source organism: Rhynchobatus australiae (assembly GCA_034780895.1). Taxonomy (NCBI): domain Eukaryota; kingdom Metazoa; phylum Chordata; class Chondrichthyes; order Rhinopristiformes; family Rhynchobatidae; genus Rhynchobatus; species Rhynchobatus australiae. The sequence continues at coordinate 49,515,881 of JAUZTB010000118.1, read as the reverse complement.
TTGAACTTCTGTTTTTGTTTGAAAAGGTATCAGCTGAACATCTACCTGAGCAGGCAAAATATGCAGCTGTGTTTCATCACGATACCCCTTAACATCTACTATATTTAAGGCTACAGTAGGGCTTAACTCCTAATGTTCTAAAATGAGTTAAGTACCACCAATTGAACCAAGCTAGTCCTATTTCAGTTGCATATAACCGAATAGGTTCAGCAATATACCAGTTCCTTCCCTGAAACCTACTGATTTCTTNNNNTTAAACCAGTGAATATTCTTGTACAGGTTTCAGAACACAAAATACACTTTACAGCATCCAACAATATTTTTTGAAAAACAGCATTACCTGCTTTCTACTGCTTCTGTATAAATCTTATACCTATTTTTTCCCCAAAATGTGCTGAAAGGATGTGTTTAATCACAACACAATTGGTAGTTGTATGTTAGACATCTCCTAAGGCACTATTTAAAAGCTGGAATATTCTGGGCGTGGATGACTGGTGGACTGCTTTTTAAGGGATAATCCATTTCATAATCACGTTTTGAAATTTGTTTTTTTTTAAATATTTTAATGTTGCATGTAGAGGGTGAATAATGATAACTTGAGGGATTAGGTTACTGGCCCAACAGAGTTCAAACTCAAATAAGGTGGTGAAAATGGAATTTATCTTTAAGGAAAAAAGACTAGCGTCCAGACTAACTGCTTGATTTATTGTGGAAGCCTACATGGTTTATTATTGATCTGCCATCTCCACCTGCTCAGGCCTCTGACTCCAATCCCACCATTGCTTGGTTAATTCTAAATTGCTCTCTGAATTGGCCCATCAAACGGTATTTGTACTGAACCTCCACCACAACAAAAGAGCTTTGCACACAGCAATGATTTGAAGGTAGCTGCCAGCCTGCTAGCATCATGGGGCTGCCAAACACGTGCAATAAAGGAATAATAAAGTGGCTATCTCAAGAATATCAAATGTACCAAAAGTACATTTGAAGAGAATAGGTGCAATGTGGGATCCTATTGGATACTAAAAGTGAGACTTTATTGCTCAAGAAAGCTGATTGAAATGAGAGTTCTGTGTTCCAATTTCTCTGCAAATAAGAAGCAGCATGTTCTATATGTGATCCATTAAACATTTTTTTTTCTCATCGACTTGATTGAATATCCTGAAATAATGCACAAAAAGTGCTGGAGGAACTCAGCAGGTCAAGCAACATCCATTTCCCTCCATGAATGCTGCCTGACCTGAGTTGCTCCAGCACTTTGTGCATTGCTCCAGATTACAGCATCTGCAGAAATTTTTGTTTAAATATCCGGAAATATGTTTAAATTTTGCAAATCCACAGTAACAGCAGGTTCAATACTAACTGACACCCTGTCCCACCTTGGTTCTGTCTGTGTGGAGTTTGCAGGTTGTCCCTGAGTCTGGGTTTCTTCTTGCATCTCAAAGTCATGCAACTTCTAGTGTGGATGTGTGGTGGGAATATCAGGGCAAGTTAAATATTTACCCCTTAGAGAATGAGGCTTTGAAAAGAGTTAAGAGGAATGAGGAAATGGCAGTGGCTTTAAACAGACATCTTGTGTCAGTCTTCACAGTAGAAGATATTCGGAACATGCAATTAATACTGTATAATGTTAAGGGGGAATTAAATACTAGCATCATTAGAGAAATATCAGGCAGACTGGGACTACATGGCAAGCATCCTAGGATCTTAAATGGCTATTGAGATGATGAACAAAGAGGAAGGTCCATGTGACAGCGGTTCTCTTGTCCAAAAATAAGACTTTGACTGTATATCAAGTTATAGTCAGTTGATATATTGATTATTGTAATAGCAACTTCTATTTGTATAAAACTAAATATGAATATATTGACAAACGTATCAAAGTACTTCCCAGATGCTTACCAGAAACATGAGCATTCAAATGCTCGAAATTTGAGGAAAACCTTTTTGGCAAGCATTATTAGAAGCATAGTTAAGGATCTTGCTTTCAAAATGGCTTTAAAAGAGAATACTGAGGTTGAGGAGGAATATTTCCTGAGTTTTTTTTAATCTGGACAACCGAAGATCCTGTTGGTGGGGCAAAGGCATTGTGGCTGAAGTTGTTGCAGAGTTGTCCAGCATTTTCAATAATTGTATTTGGTTAAAGATGGGAGAAATTTTAAGAGAGCTGAGAATTTTAAATTGAAATGCCAAGATCCAATTTTGGTCACTGAGTCCAGGAGTAATGTGGCTTAGGGTATGGCAAACATTTTTGGATCAGCTAGAAAGAGAACAGGGCCCTTCAAAGATCAAAGTGAACATCCTTGTGTGGAGCTACAGGAGATGGGTGAAGCCTTTGAATATTTCTTGTCTGTTTTTACCATGGAGAAAGATGTGAAGGCTTTAGAACTTGAGATATTTAATTAATGAGGATGTCTTGGGGATAGTCCGCATTACAGCAGAGGATATACTAGATGCCTTAAAAACGTAATCTCCAGCACCTGATCAGCTGTATCCAAGAACACCGCGGGAAGCTAGAGAAGAAATTGTGGGATCCTTGACTGAGATCTATGCATCATTGTTAGCGACAAATGAAATGCTGGAAGACTGAAGGGTAGCTAATGTTGTGTCTTTCTTTAAAAATAGAGCTGCAAAGAAGAACCTAGGAACTATAGACCAGTAAGTCTAACACCTGTGGTAGGTTACTGGAAAGATGGAGGTTGATTGGGGATAGTCAGCATGGTTTTATGCATGGGAGATGGTGTGTCACGAATTTGAGGTTTTGCTTTGAAGAATTAAAAAGGTCAGTGAAGGCAGGGTGGTAGATGTAGTCTCTATGGATTTCAGTAAGACCTTTTCAGGTTCTGTGTGGGATCCAGGGAGAACTAGCTAATTGATACACAATTGGCTTGATTGGAGGAAGCAGAGGGTGATGTTAGAAGGATGTTTATTGGACTGAGGCCAGTGACTAGTGTCCACCAGAGGATGGTACTAGCCCCATTGCTATGAGTCATCTATACTGATGATTTGAATGAGGAATTACAAGTCATTGTTAGTAAGTTTGCAGATGACACTAAAAGGTAGTGTCATTGACAGTGAAGATGGTTAGCTGAACTTGGAGAGATCTTAATTAGCTGGGTAAGTGGGCTGAGAAATGGCAAATAGTTTAATTTGGGTAAATGCAAGGTGTTACATTTTGGAAGATGAATGAGGATAGGACTTTCATAGTGAATTTTAGGGCCCTGGGGAGTGTTGTAGAACAAAGGGACCTAGGAGTACAAACACATGGTTCCCTGAAAGTGGCATCGCAAGTAGACAATGAAGTGGTCTTCTGGCATATTGGTCTTCATTAGTCAGGGCATTGAATAAAGAAGTTGGGATGATGCAGTTGTACAAGATGTTGGTGAGGCTGTGTTTGGAATAGTGTTCAGTTTTGGTCACCCTGTTATAGGAAAGATGCCATTCATCTGGAAAGAATGCAAAGAGGATTTACGAGGATGTTGCTAGGACTTGAGGGACTGGATTATGGAGAGAAGTTGAGCAGGTTGGGACTTGTGTCATTGCAGTGTAGGAGAATGAGGAGTGATGTTAGAGGAGTATTGATAGGGTGAATGTGCATTCTTTCTCTCCCAGGGTTGGGGAATCAAGAACTAGAGGGCATGAGTTTAAGCTGAGAGGAGAGATTTTAGTAGGGTCTGAGGGACAACTTTTTCCCACCCAGAAGGGTTATCAGTATATGGAACAAGCTGCCAGAGTAAGTGGTTGAAGCAGGTACATTAACAACATTTGAAAGGAACTTGGATGCATCCATGGATAGGAAAAGTTGAGGGAAATGGGCCAAATGCAGGCAAATGGACTAGCTTAGATGGGTATTTTGTTTGGCATGGATGAGTTGGGCCAAAGGGTCAGTTTCTGCGCTGTATGACTGACTCAAAACTAATGTTTGTGGAGGATGAGTATAGGAGCTTGGCCAGGAAAACTCTGAAATGATCGACTGGGGACATGGAATAAATACATAAACACTACAATAGCTGATTGGCTGGCTGAGAAGGGGAATGCTGCAGAGATGGAGCACGTGTGCATCTGGGAATCCAGGGTGGCAAACACTTATTCAGCCTGAGTTGATGGCAGGGGAGGAGAAAACAGAAGCGGTCATGAGAAAGTGGATACAATAGAAAGGCAGAAAATGTCCATTTCCATTTGTTGCAATGAAGGAAATTGCATTCCTTATGGAAATAGAAATAAAGGCTGCGGAGAAACAGATGGCAGTAGAGCTGAATAATGAACATTCACGATTCCTTTGTAAGGTGCAGCTGAGGGACAGCACGCATTTTGCAGAATTGTACAGCACAGAAGCTTTATATCAAGCAAAAGAAACTTCTGTTTACTCATATAGCCCAACTTTAAGTCTGACCTTTGATGTAACTGTTCTTCAAGAGCTCACTCAGGTAGGATGAGGATCAAAAGGGAGCCAAAAATAGTTTCTTGCAAATTCAAGTGAAGTGATGCAACGATAAGAAGCCTTTTCTGGAATTGTTCAGTTTAGGATGTGTAAGAGTGGAATTAAGTGCATCCAATTCAGGTGAGAAATGAGACAAACCAGGGAAATCTTGTATTTGAGGACCAATGAAATATAGAAAAAGTGAGTGTTGAGGACAATTGAAGAAACAAAGCAAAATTCAGATGTTCTGAAGCACATTGTACGTATGTAAAATCAACAATGCAAGATTGGTAAAAGTAGCCAAAAAGTTGTGTAACTTGGCATTATTTTCCCCTACCATTAATTTTTGTTCCTGTTATACTACGCTATTGGTCATAATCTTCTAGCTGCAGATGGTCAAGCACAGCCAGCTAACTCTGTAGTTCGTTCCAGAGATTACAAAAGGAGTTACTTTTTCAGAAGAGTGCAAGCCTCTCCGCTACTACTCCCTCCACCCTCCTGAAGGGTGAACAGAGGTGATCACCTCAACACTTGTAAACCTGAA
>JAUZTB010000118.1:49462261-49477673 GCA_034780895.1 Rhynchobatus australiae | reverse complement strand
CAAGTCAAACTGAGTTTGTAGTCATGTGCACAAGTACAGCGAGGCACAGGTACAATGAAAAACTTGCTTGCGGCAGCATCACAGGCACGTAGGTACAGACAACACACAGAATCTAAAATATACATAAATTATGCAAGACAATATAGTGAAAGATAAACTAGAGATTAGTGCAAAAAAAAATCAGAGACCAGTCCTGATGCAGGGCTGCAACCCAAAACTTCGACAATTCCTTTCCTCCCATAAGTGCTGCTCGACCTGCTGAGTTCCTCCAGCTGATTGTTTATTGCTCCAGATTCTAGTATCTGCAGTCTTGTGTCTCCATCAGAGACAAGTCCATTGTAGTGCAAGAGGAGGTCCACAGTGTTCCTTTGCTGAGGTGGGGTTAGGGTTGTGCAGGTCAGATCAACAACCTGAAGTAGCTGTTCCTGAACCTGATGGTGTGGGACTTCAGGCTTCTGTACCTCCTGCCCAACGGTAGGTGCGAAAAGAAGACGTGAGGATGGTGAGGATCCTTGATGATACTTTGGAACCCTCTGTAGTCTGTGATCTCGCATTGTTTAAATAATATTTTGCTTTTTTGTTCAGCCTACCAAATGGATATCCTCTCATTTCTACACATTATATTCCATCTGCCATATTTTTCATTTGACCAGTCCTTAGAGCGGTCTGCAGGGACCCAGACATCCATCATTATGGATGCATGATGGATCATGCTACTTAAACTGAGGTGTTCCACAATTTGTTGGTAAAATACCTCTGCCTTTTGGTCTCATAGTTTCCACAAATGCTAATGAGGGCAGCTCATGGCTCTGACTCCTCCAGAGACTGATCATCGCTCTTTGTAAAGATGCAATTGTTCATCAATAGAAAAGTTATATTATTATTTCTCATACATATCTAGGCTGATAATGCAGTGTGTTCTACTTGACAGCTACAAGTGTTGCTTTAACATAATTATAACCTGACATTCCAGTTGGTGTACAGAATTTCCAGATGGAAGTAGCAATGGTCCTAAAATTTCTGCTGAGCTGAACAGTTCTTCAAAGAATTTATTATTTGGACTAAAACAGCACAGGCACCGTGGCACAGCTGGTAGAGTCAGTGCCTCACAGTGCCAGAGAGCTGGATTCGATCCTGACCTCCAGTGCCGTCCGTGTAGAGCTTACATGTTCTCCCTGTGACTGTGTGGGTTTCCTCCAGGTGCTCTGGTTTCCTGCCACATCCAAAAAACATGCAGGTTGGAAGATTAATTGACCACTGTAGATTGCCCCTAGTGTGTAGACGAATGATAGTTGATGAGAATATGGAGCAAAATATAATGGGATCATTGTAGAATTGGTGTAAATGTGTGCTTGATAGTTGGCAAGGACTCAATGGGCCAAATGGCCCATTTCTACTGTATCTCTCTTTTCATCGGCATGCTCTTCCAAATTTTCTTTAATTAAAAACTTCCATATTTTCCACCACAATTAAAACTGCTTGAATTGACCAGTGCTGAAATTGGACTTGGTTAGTGGACTCTGAACAGGCAGAGACTCTTTTGCCATGTTGGATAATTGTTCCAAAGAGGCAATGGAGAAGAATATTATTGGCACAGCATGCAACGTCACTTCAGTAGTATCCCTCCCAACCCCTCCTGCCAAGTCCAATTTCAGAAATGGTCACTGTAAACACTTTTTTCTTCCCGGTGGAGTGAACGATGAAAGCCATTTTTACCTCTGAGGACTTTAATAACTGCTGCACTGGCTTGGCCTCATGACTAATGACATCCCTGTTTCTCAACAGCAACTACTTGCTCTGCAGGAAGAATACAGAAAAAAGGAATTGGAACTGGAGAAAATAAAGGAGGAAAAATCACAAGTACAAGCATTGCTGGCAAGTCTTAAAGAAAAGGTAAGTTCTTCTATCGCTCATTGTGCTCTCAGAGGCTCAACTGGTAAAGCAGTAGCTTTTACAGCCACATTGAGACAATTAACCTTAATTGATGGATGAAGATTGTTCTTGCTGAGCCACAGTTCAGCAACCTCAGCTAAAGTTAACAGAGTATTTAATCGAACACATTATCTTTATTTTTTGTTAACTTATTCACAGGTTGTGGGTGTTACTGGCAAGGACAGCATTAATTTACCATTTTAATTGCCCTTGGAAAGATGGTGGTTAGCAGCCTTCTTGAACGACTCCTGTCTGGGTGTTGCAAATATTCTCATGGTGATGTTGGGGAGGGTGTTCTGGGATTTAGGCCTAGTCCTGATGATGATATGCTTCTACATCAAGATGGTGGGGGGAAGGAGGAGGGGCTGGTGTTCCCGTGCTGCTGCTCCCCTTGACCTTCATGCTGGTAAAGGTCATGGACTTGGGATTTGTACATGAAGAAGCCTTGGCAAGTTGTTCAGGAGAACCTTGCAGATGTAACAAATGGCAGAAGGTGGAGGGTATGCCGTTTAGGGTGGTGGATGGGCTGCTTTGTTCTGGATGATGTCAAGCTTCTTGAGCACTGTTGAAGTTGCATTCATCCAGTCGAGTGAAGAGTATTCCATCGTGCTCCTGACTTGTACTTTGTGGGTGATGTAAAGGCTTTGGGCTGTCAGGAGGTGAGTTACTCCCGTATGTGGCTGGTCCAGTTGAAGTTCTGGTCAACAGTGATCTCCCCAGTGTCAATGGTGAATAACTCAGCAAGGGTCATGTTGTTGAATCTCAAAGGGTAGTGAATGGTCTTTGGAAATGCTGGACTGGCAGATTACCCAGATGATTGGATGATATTCCGGGTAATACCCCAAAACACTTCAAGTTTTTTTTTGATGTTACCCAGTAGTATAATAATTTTCCGGTGAACCCAATGAGTTTAAAGGGAGCATGGGAAATGGGACTGTAGTGAGTTTAAAGGGAGTGTGGGAAATTGGGTCCCAGTGAGATTAAAAGGAGTATGGAAATGGGGTCCCAGTGAGTTTAATGGGAGTATGGAAATGGAGTTCCCCATGAGTTTGAAGGCCACATTATAAATGGGGCCCTGGTAGGTTTCCACTCACTCTGTGCAGCAGATGCCAATCCATTGGGATTTCTGAATAATCAGATTATCAGAGTTTACTATAGAGCATGTGCACCAAAGGAGGCACTTTAGGTGTCTGGTCATTAACTGGTGGTGTCGGGTGATTGCCACCCCTTGGACACTACTACCTTTGTGCACCCTCTCCTTGTCACTTCCATCAGAACTTGCAGGGGGTCATTCCCTTCACTGCCAGGACTCTGCACTCCATGCACAGCCTCAGCTGTCAAAGATGCTAATCAAAGCATAAACTGGAATAAGCAAGTGGAAGACATACTTGGCATAGTACAACGTAATGCTGTTTTTTGAAGTTATTTTGTAGCAGAGTTTAGTGACACAGAAGTCAATGAGGGCCAGGTGGTGTGTGCAAGGGAACCACAATGAAGTGTTGACTTCCACTCTGATGATATTGGGAGGGATGAGGTCATGTTCCTTTGGATTAATTGGTGCTGTAGCAACAAGATGATCCTGATGTTGGTGACTGTGCAGATGAGAGAGTGCAGGCATCCTGCAGCAAGAAGGGACACCCAGTCATTGCTGTATATCCATCAAGTATTAGGCAGCACATTTCACTCCTGCCAGCTTTGTGCAGGTCCAGAAACCCAGCATCCCTTCCCTGTGATGGCCCAGGGTGATACATGTGAGGCAGTACGTGAGCACTTTCACCCTTTCATGTACTTACTTGCCATCTTCCAGGAGCATTGAATCAGAAACACCACACCGAGAAGGATACACAGATGAGTAGGGGAAGCCCACGTGCCCTGTAATGGGAGTCAGTGTGGTTTGGAGGGTGGGACTGAGCGATGGTGAACTGGCAGATCATTAAATCACTCCTCCTCCTCAGTTTTACATCCACCTTCTAAATACATGAAATGGGAAGAATTGGCTTCTCCTTTACTGAAGGAAAATCTTGTATTTAATTAGCATCTCTCACATGTCAGAACTCCTGAGTGCCTTTTACAGCCAATTAAGTATCGTCAGTCCCGTAATATAGGAATTGTTTAATTATAAACACTTTCTGGGTAAATTGCAGAGGTGGCTACAAGATTTAATGCTTCTGCACAATGTGTGGTGAAGTGAGGTATGGCCAGATGGGTTCTGAAGGGATGGAATGGGATAATGTGATGGAATGTGGTAGTGGGGGATGTGGTGGAATGGAATGGGATGGGATGGAATGCAATGGGTAGGGTTGTGCTGGGACGGGATATGGTTTTATATGATATTGGGATATATTGTGGTACAGAATGGGATAGGATGTAGTGGGATGGTATGGGGTGGGCTTTGATAGAATGAGACATGGTGGGATAGAATGGGAAGTGCTTGGATGGAATTGAATGGGAAAGGAGGTGGTGAAATGGGATTGGATTGGAAGTGATGGACTGTGTTGGGCTGGGATACTATAGGATGGGACGATCTTATTGAAACATATAAGGGCTAGACAGGGTTAATGCTGCATAGATGTTTACTGTCACGGGAGTTCAGAACCAGAGGGAATGGTCTCAGAATAAGAGGATACCCAATTAAACCTGAGAGGAAGAAGAACTTCTTTTGGAGGGTTCAGTCTTTGGAACCTTTGCACAGAAAGTTGTGGGGGCAGAATCCTTGTGTATGTTTAAGTCCAAGACAGAGAGGTTAAACTTAAATATACTGATAATAAACTTAAATTTGAAACTTCAAGATAGGGTTGTAGTCAGTAAGGGAATCAAGCATCCAATCCTGACTCAGATTGTTCACGTTCTATACTCTTCACACTGGGAGCACAGTGATACCAATATTTCAAGGTCCATTATGTTTGGGAGACACAGGTGTCTTCTGTGCCACTCACTTCTGTTTTACTGGAAGGCCGAGCCCCAGCTGGTGACTGCAGTCCCTGTGCCTCAGCTGCTTTCCTTGCAGACCTGCACCAATCAAACTCAAACAAGCCATGCTTTGCAAGATTGTAACTCAGCCGTAGTTTGCGCCTATTGTTTTCTAAGGTCTGTGCACACAATTTCAATCTGAGCATTCAAAGAACTTTTTAAAGAATTAAACGAGCCCTGTGTTTGTGACTTCAGTACAATTACTGGAAGCAAGGCAGAGGATGGAACAGATAATTTCTCTGCTTCAGTGCTATTTTTAAGCTCCAAAATTGTACAGAAACACAACAAATGAATTCTTCAGCATACGTTGGTAAATTGCTGAGGTGCTGCTCGAAAGTAATTTGAGAGCTGCTGTACAACTGCGTATTGTAGTGGCACAAATTTCCTAAAGCAACATGAGATGTAGAGTTATAGAGTTATACAACCCAGAAACAGGCCCTTCAGCCCAACTCGTCCATGCTGACCAAGGTGCCTTCCTAACTTATTCCCATTTGCCTGCATTTGGCCCATATCCCTCTGAACCTTTCCTATCCATGTACCTGTCCAAATGTCTGAAACATTGTACAAGCAGTCCCCTACTTACGAACGCCTGACTTACGAACATCCGTACTAACGAACGGGCCTTCTTCTCTGCCAATGAATATTCAGGTAAAACACCAGCTGTTGTCCACTGAATATTTAACTGTTGAAGTGCACTGTTATCTCAGAAGAGATCTGGAATGTTTTCAACAGTTAGTTCAACAAAGCTTTACCAGACCAATTCCTGGGTATGGGGACTGTTGTATTAGGAGAGATCGAGCAGACTAGGCCTGTATTCACCAGAGTTTAGAAGGATGAGAGGAGATCTCATTGAAATGTACAAAATTCTGACAGGCCTCAACAGATTGAAATGTAGGGAGGATGTTTCCCTGGTTGGAGCAGTGGCCTAGAATGAGAGGCAGAGCCTCCGGTGCTCTCTTTGTGGAGTTTGCACATTCTTCCTGTGACTGCTTTGGTTTCCTCTGAGTGTTCCCGTTTCCCCCCACATCTCAAAGACCTGCCAGTTGGTAAGTTACAGAGTAAAACATTCAGGACTGAGATGAGGAGCACTTTCTTCACTCAGAGCTGGTGCCCCTGTGGAATTCTCTACCATAGAAGGCAGTGGAGGCCAAGTCACTGAATGTATTTAACAAGGAGGTGGATAGATTTCTAAGACACAAGAGGCATCAAGGGGTATGGAGAGAGAGCAGCAATATGATATTGAGACAGAGGATCAACCATGATAGTGATGAATGGTGGAGCAATCTCAAAGGGCTGAATGGTCTACTCCTGCTCCTATTTTTCGACAGTGCTGCTTCTATGAATGAAACTAGCAATTGCTTTACAAAGAGCTGTCATGGCCTAAGTGGGCAGAATGGCTTTCTTCTGTGTCAGTATCATTGTCTAATTGTCTCCAAATCTCTGGAAAATCCTCCAATTAATGACTGAAGCAAATAACATTCCAAAACCAGACTTCTTCCTGTACTTTGGAGAATATTTTATGTATCATACGTTTCAAAATCATTCTCCTAATCTACCCATTTTTTTGCTCAATATTCACTTTGCAAAATAATCTGCTCAATAGTTGCCCATTTCACTACCTGTGAAATCTGAAAACAGTTTTTGTTATGAGCCAGTAAAGGTTTCAGTGTAGGTCATAGAGTGTTCTACTGTTCACAGCACTGCAGTTAGCTCCCCTCACTTCCTGTGGATAAGGCTCTTCATTACTGAGATCTCCCAATCTGTAAATGATTGGAATTGAGGGCTTCAATAATCTGAGCCCTCCACGTGGTCTATTGGTGTATCACTGAACCATTTCAATACACAGCCTCTCCTGTCAAACCGATTATCTTTTTCCCATTATAACCTTGTCTTCATCGTTATGTTGAAAGGCTGTAAGTCATGACAAGCATTTCCACAGCCAATATCATTATACCAACACAATACTAATGGAAAGGAAACCTATTCTTCCTTTCATCTATCTTTTGAAAAGACCAAAGGCCTTTTTGATTAAGTCTTTGGATATCTGGTCTTTATCCAAATTCTTTCAGTTGATCCAAATTCTTTCAATTCATCACTTAGCCACGGAAAGGCATGGATATAGGAAGCAGGTCGGTTCTGGTCAACTGAAAATCAATACCACCAAAGAGATGTCATGATTCCAAGCCTGTATCTTCCAATCCATGACTTTGAGTTGAGGCCAACTCCAGGAATACCAGATAATTGAGATCTTTGAACACATGAACATACCTACCCCCAAACTTACAAACTACTTGCCCCTCTCCGCCAAACCTACTCCATCATCTAAATAGATCATGGCTGACATGATTGTACTCTGAACTCCACATTCCCATCTACCCCCAGTAACCTTTCACCCCCTTGCGTATCAAGTCTCCATCTACCTCTGCCTTAAAAATAATCACAGATGCTGCTTCCACCATGCTTTGAGCAAGAGAGTTTCAAGCACAGTAGTGCAGCAGTTAGCATAACACTATTACAGCACCAGCGACCCGGGTTCAATTCCAGCCACTGTCTGTAAGGAGATTTTACATTCTCCCTGTGTCTGCGTGGGTTTCCTCTGGGTGCTCTAGTTTCGTCCCACATTCCAAAGACGTACGGGTTAGGAAGTTGTGGGCATGCTATGTTGGTGCTGGAAGCGTGGCGACACTTGTGGGCTGCCCCCAGAACACTCTACGCAAAAGATGCATTTCACTGTTTCGATGTACATGTGACTGATAAAGATCTTATCTAATTGAATGTTCTGACTCCTTACTGTGAGAAGCGTTTAAGGTGCTTGTTTATCCTTTGTTGACATTTGTTTCCTTTGGCCACAGTTTTAATAAAGTCTTTTTAAACAAAAAAAATTCAAACTAAGCACAAGTTATTTTCACTAGAAAATCTATTGCAAACTGAAACTGTTTGGGCAGCCTGTTTAGGGTTAACAGGCTCTTTATATAATGTGAAGATTGTTCAACCTTGAGTATTTAACGTAAAATTCCATACTGGCTTTGTTCAAATTCTATTTTCCTTTATTTGCTGTCTTTCCCTACTGGGCTTTCTCTCTTGGTCAATTTGCACAGCCTACAACAGAAAAACAAGCCAACAGTAACAAAGTTACTGTTGGGATTAACTGTGTCTTAGCTGTTAATTCATCCTTGTGACACTATTCATTGAGAATAAGTATCATTAGTTTTAAGTTGTAGAAACTTGCATTTGGGTTTATCTGAGCAGATAGAGTGAAAATAGATGCAGCATTGGTTATGTCCCTGGAGAGTAGCTGATCCTTCTAGATGAAAGCAGAAAAACTGAATAATTTCATACTCTTGTACCTAATGTTGCAGCACTAAGTTTGATTATTGGACCCACATGATGTTTTCCATTGGAATAAAACATTGAAGGATTTCCAAACTTTATTAATTTAATATTCAGTATTTTTCAATAGTTTAATCATAGATATTCACGATGGAGTAAAGTCAGCTGATATTTCTCCCCCGCTACAATTAGAAGAGCACTTCATGAAACCAAGGTCAAGCAGTTGAACGACTTGTAGAATCTGTTAAAATTGCTCTAACCTTTTAGCTAGAGTAGTAAAGGTGTTGTAGATTTGTTAAAGTAATACCTCATTGGTGGGACTGTGGAGTAGCAAGATCCAAATGAAATGTGTATATTTTGTTCCTGAGTGACAATTGCCTCTGAAATGTACCTCAAATTAGTGGAAGCTATCGAATTTTTGTTCATGAGTTAGTTTTGGTTTTTAATTACACAATTTTTTAAAAATTGGACTTCAGTATTTAAGTCCTGTTTGGAAATTGAACCATGCACTTTGTGCAGGGAGGCAGAGGGTTTTATAAAAGTGTTTTATGTGAACAGGGGATCTGATTAGTCAGACTTTTTTTTTAAAACACTCAGTTTTGATTCTGTGAAGGGTTTATTTTTGTGTCTAAATCTTTTATTGTTTTCACCTCTAGCCACCCATTAACATCATGCTTGGTTTTATTCCTGTGGTGTGCGTGCACATTTTTTCTAGGGTACAATATTATTTGAGAGTGGTTTAGAACTAGTAAGTGAATGATGTGTAGCTGTTTAGGATCAGTTATATTGATGTTAAAAAAAAAAGTCATTCTGATTTGCACCAGCACGTAATTGAATAAACTACAATTCAAACTAGCTAATAAACAATTCTTAAATTTACAGTGTCCTTGTAATAGAACTTAGTGTGCCTTGCAAATTTTAATTCAGTTTGCTATCGTACGTACAAGATGAATATAGAACCATTACAGTGTAAATGGAAACCATTTGCTCTCTCTCCACTAGTGCCTTACAGAGCAGTTGTCCATCCTGTTCCCCAGCTCTTTCCTGGTAGCCCTGTAATATATTTTCCTCCTAATATCTACCCAGTCCCATTTTGGTAATGTCTCAATCTACTATGACCGCACATTCCAACAATGAATTCCAGATTGTGACTACTTGCTGTGTGGAAGAAGATGCTCATTATCCCTGCTTGTTTGTTAATTACTTTAACCCTATCACTTCTGGTTCTCCATCCATTGCCAGTTCACTTTGGCTAGGCCTTTCATGAATTTGAATACCCACCAAATCAAAACAGAATTATTGCTGGAAGTCTAAAACAAAAACCCACAATTCAGAAAATACTCGGCAATCGGGCAGCACATTAGCATTATTTTTCTCTCCTGTAGATGCTACATGTGCTGCTGAAAATTTCTGACAAGTTGCTTATCTTCCAAACTTGGCATGCGCTGGTTATGTTCAGTGAGTTGAAGACTTTGATTGGGCCAATATTTGAATGTTATTTGTGCCTTTGTGATCAAATGCAGTTAAAGGAGGTGGTATTTACTGATCAAATTTTGATGAAACATTCTCAAAATTTAACACATACTTCATTGCAATTCAGTGTCAAGTTAGTTAATTGCAGTTTTCTTAGGGTTTTGCTGGTCGGTTCAAGAAGCGACTGGTTGAAGGGAAGTAGTTCTTGAACCTGGTGGTGTGGGACTTCAGGCTTCTGTACTTCCTGTCTGACGGTAACTGAAAAGATGGCATGGCCCAGGTGGTGGGGATGTTTGGATGTTGCCTTGTTGAGGCATTGCCTCCTGTAAATACTACCAATGGTGGGGAGGTATGTGCCTGTCATTGTATAGGGCAGAGTCCACTACTCTCTGCAGTTTCTTGCATTCCTGCACATTTGAAATGCTGTACCAGACCATGATACAACAGTTCAGGATACTTTCAACAGTACATCTGTAGAAGTTTGTTAGTGTTCAGTGACAAGCTGAACCTCAAACTAAAAGTAAAGATGTTGGCACACTTATGATTGCATCTATGTGCTGGGCTCAGGACAGGTCAACTGATATGTTAATGCCCAGTAACTTAAAGCTGCTGACTCTCTACTGCCAAATCTCTAATGTAGACAGATGCCTGTTCACCCTCATTTCCCTTCCTGAAGACAACAACCAACTTTTTTTTAATTTTGCTGACATTGAGTGAGAGGTGGTTGTATCACTACTCAACCAGCAATCTAGCAATGTGTTTTTGGATATATCATCCTTTTCTTTCTGCCTCTCTCTCTAATGGAGAAACAATGCACTTTTTTTTCAGATACCATATTTACTCATAAACACTGAGTACTTGGGGGGGAAAAAAATTGGTACACTAAGATCTAATCACACCTCATTTAGTCTAAGCAGAATTATTTTTCGCTTTGTATTGGCACTAAACAAGACCACTCAGACTGTTTTGAGCCTTGTATTTATGAACACACTGTACTGACATATTAGTGTTGCCTCAGCAATAAGAATCAAAAATGCCAGATTTGAGGCAACTTCTATCTTCTGACTCTGTTTGTTTGAATAGCGCTTAAATTATTGTCAGAAGAATATATTGCATTTTAAGTTGTACTCTAGATGATTTGTTTCTCATGTATGGTATGGTTTGTTAAGTTCTTATACAAAAAGCTCAAATCTGCTAGCTAAGTTTGCATGGAGTTATGGTCTGTACAGATTGCACATATGAAACCAAAATTGCAACTTTTAATCTATAATTTTCCAGCAAGTAACTTTTTAAAGTGATGAAACAAATTAAGGATCTGTTTCTTTTTGTGGGATACCACCGTGATTGGAAAAGATGTAAAAGGTCAATGAAAATCAGGAAATGTGTGATTTCAATTGGAGGCTTGTGTTTTAAAGGATTACATGAGGAAGGAAAAGTAGTAAGGGAGTTTCCTAAGTTTTGAGGTCCTGAAAGAGCCCAAGTTGAAGAAGCATTGCCACCTTATTTAACCATGTTGAAATAAAGGAGGACTGGAGCTTAAAGGAGCAAGAAAGATCTTGTGGGCATTACTCATGGTAGTACAAGATCAAAGAACAAAATGGCTAGCAATATAGCATGAGAGCAAGTTTAACAATGAGAAATTGATTGATTGTCTGTTAGATGCCAAATCTTTTCAGCAGAGAAGTCTGTATGTAAACTATAATTCAAATGGCCAATTCTGCATTTGAAAATTTAGTTCCAAAGCCATAGCTCTATATTTTAAAACATAACTATGCATTGGTGTCTGGGTTTCAAAAGTTAAAACCAAAATTCAACTGCAACTTGTATAAATGCCTTCATTGAGAAATGGTATGTTAACCAGTTCTTTCTACAGTTCTTGCAAGATCCACAGATGCAAACTCAACCTTCAGTTTCCCATGAGGCAAAAGAGAATAGATGACAGTATTTTGCTGTTTTGTTTCAGCAGCAATGTATCCACAAGTTTTTAAGTACCATTCAGCCCAGTACAAGAAGCTCGTTTTAAAAGAATAACATTGATTTTCTCTTGGGGTGATTTGGAGTTGCTTAATTTTTAGTTTCGCTCCTCCCTGATCTTCACCTCGTAATTTTGGCAGCCAGGAAGCATAGCAATTACAACGAAATTCACAGAAAGATAACTGCCAAGAGTTTGGCTATTCTGTCCTTCAGCTTTAACTTGGCAAGTCATCTGATTTTTACCTGATTAATTTACCTTCAGGAAATATAGCTGCAACAATATTTTCTTTGAAAGGCCTGAAGCAGAACTCTTGTACGTATAAGTAGATTTTTCAGTTGTTACACTCCCTGATCCTTGGTGGAGTTAGCAGAAAAATAAGCCAAAAAGGCTACAAAATCAGGTGTAATAAGGGGGTCGGGGGATGTGGTGGATATAATGTGAGGGAACTGTTCTCCAAATATTCTGCCAGTTTTATTAGCCACTTTGACAAGGGAGCTGTTAAACAGCAAGGAGCAGCTCTGGACTCTTGTACCCCTACACCACCACTGCCGCAGACCTCTTGATGGAGAGTTCTCTTTTAAACAGAAGAATTTTGCGTTTCTTACATTTTCCCTTTTTGTCAACTTTATGCAGTTCTTCAGATAATTTTTGATTTGTTGCTTAAAATAAGTCCAAGTATCTGAATTATAGTTGTCCAAAAATTCTAGTCTTTACATCACTGACTGCACATAAAACAACTTTGCTTGCTGTTGCAGCTGCACAAACAGAGATGCAGCATTTTAAGGTTGTGGTTAGGTTTTAAATGTTATGAGTGACTGCAACACTGAATCTTTAAATAATCCTCTGAAGCCAGTTACCAGAGAAATGGAGGTGTTTGCTGATTTCCTCAAGAGAAATGGTGCCCCAACCTTAGAGTAAACAGCTGCTAATTTCACATTTGTCTCAATACCATATTTACTCTTATGGAGCTTTTTAAAAATTTTATACTGATGACATCATCTCCATTTTGGGGAAAAAAAACAAGTTATATTGGTAATTGTCTGGTTTGATATTTTTT
Source organism: Rhynchobatus australiae (assembly GCA_034780895.1). Classification (NCBI taxonomy): domain Eukaryota; kingdom Metazoa; phylum Chordata; class Chondrichthyes; order Rhinopristiformes; family Rhynchobatidae; genus Rhynchobatus; species Rhynchobatus australiae. The sequence continues at coordinate 49,464,936 of JAUZTB010000118.1, read as the reverse complement.
GCTTGACTACTAATGTGATAGAAAACTTTGACCAATTCTAATCCAAGTGACTGTTTTCAGATCCTTCCTAATTTATTGATAGACGTGTGGATCGTGGAGGGTTTTGTAGCTCAATAACATTGAAGACTGTTGGAAATGTTTTCCTAATAGTTGTAATTTTTTTAATACATTACAATTTAAGTAGATAATCTTAAATCTTTTTTAAGAAGTTGCAGGGTAAGGAGTATTCTATTTAACCTTAAAATTTAGACGTTAGTAGACATTAAAATGTTAACTAATAGCATTTTGAGTGTCTTGCATAGCAACACTAACTTTAAACCTGGTTGTATTTTGATGTCTATGCTTGCATTGTAAATTTTTGGTCATATTTATTTGGCCTGAATGTTCATTTGGCAAAGACATTCTATTTCATGGAACCATAGAACAATACAGCACAATCCCACATCTCATGTGGTATATACAACAATGTTGTGCTGTAGAACCAAGGAATATAAATTATTTTTCAAACTAGAATGTCTTGAAGAGCTGTTTTAATTGCTTGAAATACCAAAGCTAATTTATAAACCACTTAAATTTACTGTCCTGATTTTTTTTGTGCATGCATTTTATATTGATATTATTAGTCTCAATATTAACACTCCAGTTTTGAGGTTCTGAATGATAATAGCATCAGACTGATTATTAAACAAACTTCCCTTTGCCAGATTTGCTTTGCTCACGATGCTGATCTTTTAGTTATAAAATTAAAGATTCAGCCAGATCATGACTGATCCAAACTGGACTTGAGCTCAAGGGTGTGGACTTTTTCTTTTGATTCCCAAGTGCCATTAGGCACAAGTCCGCTAGCCAGGCTCTAAATAACTAACACTTTTTGTAAAGCAGCCCAGCTCAATCCATTGCTAGTCTGTGGTTCGTTGGGATGCTGATGTTGATGCACAAAATTGGGTCCCCTCAGGCTCTGGCCCACTTCAGGGGTGAAAAAAAAATGCAACATGACAGTAATTGGTAAATCACAAAGTGGTTGGTTAGGAAACAGTATCTTCCCATGCATGAAATTTGTGAAACAAGTTATTTTTTTATGCAAATTGATATGAAAACTCTAATGGACTAAAGAGTTGAGTCACATAATATACTTTGAACTATTTCCACCATATATTAGCTTCCTGAAATTGTATTCACTTCTAGAACCCTCTGTAAAAGCAATCAGAATAAGATGAAGGAAAGTGTCATGATAAATCTTTGAAGACTTGTCTCTCATTTTGATATTTTGTGCAACTAATTGCTGCAAAGCCTGTACCACTGTCAATTCAAAATTATGTAGCTTGCTTGCTGGTGGATTATAGAGCTGGAGTGGTTACTTAACCAAGCTTTGTGTTCCTTAAAATGGAAAAAAAAATTGGTATTGAGGTGTGTTGTGTGAATGATGGTGTTTAGGACAGCATAAGATTTGTGTGGCTGAGTTGTTTTAAGGTGTTTATTGAGATACTTAAATCGTATTAAAATTCTCAAGCCCTCAGGTAATAGTTTTCATGTCTTGCTGACTTTGTAGTTATGTAAGATTTCCTAAACACAAGTGATTCACAGCAGTACATTGAACTAATTTTCCTTTGCACATCTGTAAATGTATGTCCAAAAAAGGCGCATAGCTAATTGATCAATGTGACACCTTGGATGTTAAGTGGCATGTTAATTTGATAAGGGCTAACCCTTTTTGATGCTATTAAAAATGTAGCTGATATTTGCATGCCTGTGCACCTTCGGTGATTGTGTGCAGTTGCAGATGTCTTGTGCAGTCAGACTCTGAGGTAGAGTTAGCAATGTAGCCTGAGTATGAATGTTCTGCATCTCTCTGAACAGTGCCATCCTTTATCAATAACTGGGCCATAAAAGCCTTGTCTATGATTTTTGTTTTGGTGTTCCTTATTTGTTCAATTTATGGTATGCAATCAGATTAGTCGCTTTTTGTAACTAGAACCATATGTGAAGAATTAATATCCTGCCCTCCAGAATTAGATAAGAATTCAAGCAATTTTAAAAAGTGGTGCTGGTTGGAACTGTACTTCCCTCAAAACACACTGATAGAACAACTCTATTTGCTGCTTGCAAAGTTTTGTGTAAGTAACCTTTTGTAATGATGAATAAAGCTTGCATTCTCACTAACATCAAACAGTATCCTGCAGGTGCAAGCTTTTATGATCCAGTTAGCGATTAATGTGCCTTTTGTTGGCAGGAAACTTGCACAGCCACCAAAGAGTGTCATGTTTATTGCACCCCTTTTGTTTTCCTTTTGTTTATTTCAGGAAATTGATAATTGCAGTTTCTAATTATTTCCTGTTTATATTCCCGCTGACATGACCAATCTATGTAGCAAAGAGGAATGATAATTCTCAAGTCCAGTTGGCTCCAAATACCTGCTTCAAATGTAACCATAGGTGAAGTCTAACGAAATTTAAAAATGATTTCCATTACAAAATCAGGATTTCTTAAGTGGTGCACACTCATTTGAAGTTAAACTAGAAGAACCTTCACATGGGGCACTGACAGTTTTATTGGTAGCTGCTGTTGGAGATTTATAGTTTTATGGTATAAGTAGAATAATAGTGCAGTCTGTGTGAAAACCAAAGTTTCTGCTTATACCTCTTTCCCCCATTCCCTTCCCCAAATCTCAACCCCTT
>JAUZTB010000118.1:48545720-48555938 GCA_034780895.1 Rhynchobatus australiae | reverse complement strand
ATTGATAAAGATGTTGTGGAGGCCCAATCATTGGGGACATTGAAGGAGGAGATTGATAAGTATCTAATTAGTCAAGGTATCAAGGAATATGGGGATAAGGCTGGAAATTGGGGTGAGATAGGGGTAGTATTAGTTTAGCTCAGGGAGCAGACTCGATGGGCCAAATGGCCTACTTCCGCTCCTTTGTCTTGTGATCTTGTTAGATCCTCAAAGGAAGGGTGAGGGGAAAGAGGGGTAGCAGAGTGGCGCAACTGTTACCTCACAGCTCCAATGACCCGAGTTCAATGCTGACATCTGGTGCTGTCTGTTTGGAGTTTGCACATTGTGGGCTGTTTGTGTGGGCTTCACAGAGTCAGAGAGATAAAACACTTTACACTTCTGCCCACCGACTACACGCCATCCAACACCCATTTTTACCATCTTTCTACCCTCACCCAGTTTATTCTCCCATTTCCATCAGCTGCCTCTCAGATTCTTTCATTCACCTATACATAAGGGGCAATTTACAGTGGCCAACTAACCAGCAATCCGCAAATTTTTGGGATTTGGAAGCTGGGAGTGCCCGGAACAAAACCACAGATTACAAGGAGCACATGAAAATTCCACACAGACAGCAATGGAGGTCAAGACTGAACCCTTGGGGCTACAGAGTGGCACAGCTAGTGGAGCAGTTCTTGGTGCACTGGTTTTCTCTAACATAACCAAGGGGCAGGGGTTGGTATATTAATGGTCATTCTAAATTGTCCCTAATGTGCAGGTGAGTGGTTGAATCTGGAAGGTGTTGATTGGAATGCAGGGAGAATGAAATGGATTTAGTGTAAATGGGTGCTTGATAGTCAATGTGAACTCAGCAGGCCAAAGTGCCTGTTCCTGCGCTGTACAACTCTATGACCCTTTGACTTTGTTTATGGTATCCAATTAGTTCCTTCCGTAAATTATTACATTGAATACTGGTTGTACAAAACAATTAAATATGCTGCTCTTTGCCAGGTAGGTGGGATGATTCATTGGTGCAGTGGATTGGAGATAAACACTCAAGGCTTGCTCAGTTACATCTGGATATCAACAGAGTGCTTAGACTAACTATGGAATGAGCTGCCAGAGAAAGTAGTTGAGGCAGGTACAATAACAACATTTAAAAGACATTTGGATAAGTATATGGGTAGGAAAGGTTTAGAGGAATGTGGGCAAAATGGGACTAACTTAGATGGGCACCTTGGTCGGCATGGACATGCTGCATTACTCTATGACTCTCTAACCATTAGTTAAAACAGGGTACATGGTACAAGAATTAAAATTGACAGACATCAGCTTCTCAACACTGAAGAGGGAAGACTTAAATGGGACAGTGTGGCGACTTACCTTTCACGAACCGGCTCCCACGAACGCGAGCGTCGTCGGAGGCCCCGACACAAGATGGCGCAGGGCACTCCTCCTTTGTTGGGCTAGTGGAGCCCGTGCGCGGGAAGGTCACGTGACCTGTGTGTGACGTCAGCGCGGGAACCGTGTTTATTAAAGGGGCAGTGCACCCTAGTCGTTCATTCGACTCTTGGACTTCAAACAAGTGTCTCGTGTCTTTATTCAGTGTAGCTAGCCGCTACACCTCATGCTTTCATGCTAGTGAAAGATGGTGGATGTTTCAAAACTTTAATGCTCATTTTAAAAGATTTTGGACAGCACTATTGAAATTGTGAATAACACAAATGTTTAATTTCAATGTGTTTACTTCACAAATAAGACAATCAAACATTGTTTTCAACACAAGGAATTGCTAACTGAATTCAGAAAAACACTTTGAAATTCTGATTGAAATCTTTTCAAATTATTAGGATAATTTTATTCAAAGTTACAACAGCGTTTTCGGAGCTTAAAAACACTGGTTTTCTTAAAAAGGGATGCCTGAAAATCAGAATTCAAAGAAAAATATGTTCTCATGACTATTTTACTGCAGCAAAGAAAAATAAAAAAAATAAAATTCTTACCTTGCTGGATCAAAGTTAACATCAGTTGTATCAGGTAACCATGTAGATATGTCAAATTCTTCCTTCGTTTTATTATGTTGTGATAACATAATTTTATTATCTGTGGAATCATGCTTTCTCGTTAGCTTGGATTTCTTTTGTCCTAATAACTTGAAAATAGTTTCAGTTTCTTGTAGGACCTCAGACATATGCTCATTTCCCACATGCTTGTGAATGCATACTTCTTTATCAAACTGCTGTCCACAGCATTCCCAATGTATATTTTCCTCATCCAATTCTGGGTTGCTGCTTTTAGATACTTGTCTTGATTTGATAAAAAGTGCAAATGCCTGAAACAAAAAAAGTGTGTGTGAAAGGAAAACCATAAGAGTGCATTAAATGTAATATCATATCTAAATTACAAGAAAGTGTACAGTATGAGCTCTATGGTCCACTAAGTTAGCAGATTACTTGGTTCATTATATTTACCACAAAATCAATACTTCTTTTCGCTTGTAAGATAATTTATGTAATTAAAAAGGCATTTACTACTTTTTTTAATTATATTATAAAATCTATTACTCCTTTGGGATATCCTTTGAAATGTGAACGTTGTTTGTGTTGCGCAATATCAAAAGCATCAAGTTACAAGTATTCAGCATCAGTAGATGCACTCTAGGAATGGATTATTGCAACTGCACTTATTTTAATGAATATGCATCCTGACAATCAAAACAATGGTTTGTTTAACTGCACGCAGCAAGTGACATCTCTCATCAAAACAAAGGTGTGAAAATTTGCCAATGAGAATTACGTCAATGAGCAAGCACTATTTTCAAACCAGTTAATGCACAATACAGGTATGAGAGGCTTGCCTTGTATATTGCAATTACATTTCTAAAAATATCAGGTGACCTAATAGATTACAGTAACAGCCAATAACATCATCTAGTGAATTTTGATCACAGACAAATCAGAGGTTCTACAGATTCCAAAAATGTGATTATGGCATACACTAAAACAATCTTTAATCTTGTGCATGAATTTAGGAGATCCAATACAAAGAAAGAACCAAGATCCAAACAAAAACAGAAAATACTTGAAAAACTCAGATAAGGCATGTGTGAAACAATATTAGTTTCAGGTCAATGACCTTCCATTGTGTCTGGGAATGCTTAAGAAATAAGTCAAGTTACAAAATGCAGTGAAAGGGAGAAGGATAGTTTAGGTCAAAATGGAAGGATTGTGATGGGATAGAAGGCTAGAGAGACAAAAGGAATGATAGTGCAAGGTAGCAAAAGTCTACAGGTGGCAAAAAACTAGACTTGCCTACTACCATCTTGGAAGCTACGTAAAACAATTACAATCAAGTTGTTTTCTATTATAACTATTAATCTCTGCCAGTCTAGGAAAAAGATCCAGACATCTGTTCTTTTGAAGTATGCTACACCTACCATACTTTGTCTCAAACTACATAACATACAGTAGTTCAGAAAGAAATTGTGTCTTTGCTAAAGATACTTTTGGAAACTTTCTGAATGGTACAGAATGAAGTTGCATGCTGAGAATACTCACGCTAGGCAGAATTTGTGGGGAGAGAATCAAAGTTCCGCATCGATGACCTTTCAGAGCCTTACTTGAGCCAGGTAAATACAAGACAATGATAAAAAATTGCAAACTCTGGAAATCTGAAATCAAAACAGAAAATGGTGGAAACAGGTCAGGCAGCATCTGTACCAAAAGAAACAGAGTTAATATTTCAGGTCATAAACCTTTTGTCTTTGACCCAAAAGATTAATACTGTTTCTCTTTCCTCAAATGCTGCCAGATCTACTGAGTGTTTCCAGCATTTTCTGTTTTTATTTCAGAATACCAGGCAAGGTAAGAGTGACAGGCTTACTTCCCTCAGGAACGGGCAATGGTGAAGCAGATCAAATTGTTTTATCAGGTCTCCCAACTTAAGTCAAAAGACCATGGAAAAAAGTCCTTCAGCCCATTGTGATCCAGTCAGCCGTCTGTAATGATCCCTTCCAGTACTTGAGTTACAGTCTTTTATGTCATGGTTTTTCAAGTACTCATCTAAATACTTAAATGTGAGAGTGTCTGCCTCCACCGCCCCTTCAGGCAGCGAGTTCCACGTTTCACCATGCTCATGAAAAAGAAATCTTCAGTATTCCTTCTAAATCTCCTACTCCTTACGTTCAACCCATGCCCCCGGACAAAGGCCACCTTTGCTGAGGAGAAATATTTCTCACTACCTACCCGATGCGCCTGATAATTTTGCAGTCTCAATCCGGTCACGTCCCCCGAGCCTTGGTCCCATATTTAATACCCACCGAATAGCAAGAAACCCAGCACCAGAACTAACAACTCAGTGTATTGAATATCTCAAACAAAACAGCGGGAAATGTTCAGCACTTCGGACAGTACAGATGAGTCAATATTTAAAGAATCCAAGTATTGGGACTGGAAGTAAATTTCAAGTTAAGCTTTCAGAAGAACTCGGATGAAGAGGCAGAGCAGAGGCTGCAAGAGGCGTAATGACCCGAAAACGCTTCGATATGGGGGAGGGGGGGGGTTAAAAAACTGAGAAATTAAACGGCCACGAAACTCGATTGCTCTGCCCGCAGCCCCCGTTTGGTTCCGCTGCGCTGCGGCCTGGGCGGCTCCTCACCCGTTTGCGCGCCGGTCCTCGGTGCCTGCGGCCCGGGTGCGCGCGCGAACCGCTGCGCGCCGGGACACCGCCGGGGCCGCGCCCCGCGTCACAACCCTCCACGTCCAGCTCGGGCTGAAGCAGCGTCTCCATGGCAGCGGGGCACGGGCGCCGAGCAGCCTGGGACCAGACGCCTGAGGTGAACGGACGGACGGACGCACCGATCGGAGGAGCAAACAGCGGAGGAAATCCCGCCGGCTGCGGACCCACCAGGCCGGAGGGAGGGAAACTACCCGGTGCTGCGGCACGGCCGGAAGGAGTTAGCGCGCCCCCGGAAGAGCTTGTGAGGAGAGGCGGCCATTAGTTGGGGGGGGGTTGCTGCTGCTGCAGGCCGTTCTGGAGGGAGGTAGTGAGTGGACAGTTAACTTAAACCGGTCAACACCCCACTAGTTCTTCGCCATTGACCCGGCGACCATCCCGAAATGTCGAGGAGACGGCACAGTGACGATAATGACGGTGAGTGAAACCGGAACGAGAGAAATGCACGATGGCTGCGCGGTGGGACTGGCGCCTCTCGGCCGGTTTCCGTGACGACGCCCGGTTTGCCTGGTCGTTCTCTTTACCTGGTGCACTTACGTGGCCGGAGGGTCTTATCCCTGGCCACAGACGGTCCGTTAATCCCGGCTCCCTCCCTTGCTGGTTCCCAGGGCGACATTACCGCGGGACCCGTGTTCCAACCTCGTCCCCCTCCAGGATGGTGCTGAGGGAGCACTGAACTGGCGGACTTGCCGCCTTTTGATTGAGATTTTAAAACGAGGCAATATCTCTCGGTTAATGTAAAAGGTCCTATGGATCTACTTTGAACAAACTAGGAAATCATCTGTGTCCTGGCCAGAAAAGTCCTCCGTTCTGATGAAGGGTCACTGACCTGAAACGTTAATTTTGTTTTTCTTTCACAAACGTTCCTTAATCGCGGGAGCATTTCAAATATATATATTTTTCCTTTTACTTTATAATTTTTCATGTAGCCACCAAGACATCCATCCATTGTCTCAATGCTGTTTGTGCAAGCTTATGTGCAAATTGTCTGCTCCATTTTCTACTTTGCAGCAATACTTACATTTGGAAGTAAAATATTGTGGGGAATCCTAAACTTGTGAAGGTTGTTACATAAATATGTCCTCCATTATTCTGTTGCCCCACATCAATCCAGAATTAATCCCACTTTATTATGCTGCTCCGTAACCTAGTTATCATAGCTGTATGTGATTTTCAGATGAATCATGTTATTTTGACTTCTTTGCCTTTGCACCAGTATTTATCCTAGTTCTAACTCTAGATTCCACAAGCAGGGAATTTTCTTCATGTATACCTTGTCAACCCCACTTTCCTGTTCTCTTCTCCAACCTTGTATCGATACAGAAGTGATCCTAGAGACTACTAGGTCACTTGTGGTCAAATCCTTTATCTCATTCTCTCCAGCTATCTGCATTAATTAGAAATTAGTCAATTGGCTTGGTTTGTCCCCTTTGTCCAAAGAACCAAATCTACTGCAACTGCCCTGTTCCTGTAAGAGGTAGTAGGAGGAGTCCATACAGTCTTTAAAGGTTGTTTAACATACCATAAGATCATGACTGGTTCTCTGTATCAAGTTCCAGTGCTCTGCTGTACTCCATACACAACTCATCTCACAAAAGCATCCTATCTGGATGCATCGTGGCTTGGTAACCTCTGCCTGTGACCACAAGAAACTGTAGAGTGTTGTGGACACAGCTCAGCACATCTTGGAAACCAGCCTCCCCTCCAGGGACTCTGTTTATATTTCTATACCAAGACCCCACCCACCCCAGACATTCTCTCTTCTCCTGTTGACCAGAAAATACTAAAGCCTGAAAGCACGTACCACCAGGCTCAGGGACAGCTTCTATCCTGCTGTTATAATGAACAGTTCCCTATTATGTTAAGATGGGCTCTTGATTTCACAATTACCTCATTATGGCCTTGCACCTTATTGTCAGCTTGCACTGCACTTTCTCTGTAGCTGTTACACTTTATTATGCATTCTGTTATTGTTTTACCTTCTAATACCTCAACACACTGTGTAAGGTATTGATCTGTATGAAAAGTATGTAAGACAAGTTTTTCAGTGTACCTTGGTACAATAACAAACCAATTCCAATATCCCTTTTTGTACTAATCCCACTAACCTGCACTCTCTGCATATTAATGTAAAATCCCATATATTTTCTAATTACCCAGCATCAATTTCAAACTAATTTAGGGCCCTTGTGATATCACACTTGGATTTTTATGAACAATCTTGGTATTTTTATCTAAAAAAATTATATGTGCCATAGAGTAGTGCTACAGGGTAGATACGAGGAGAGATTGAGCAGGCTAGGTCTCTATTCTCTATGGTTTAGAAGAATGAGAGGGCATGACAGGGTAGATATGGGGAGAATTCCCCTGTCTGAGGATCTAGAACTAAGAGTCATGGTTGCATAAGAGTTAGGCTATTTGGATCTGAATTGAGGAAACATTTCTTCACATGGAGTAAACCTAGAATTTGTTGCTCCAGAGGACTCTGGGGGTTCAGTCATTGATTGCATTCAAAACAGAGACTAAGTGATCTCTGGATAGTGAAGGAATCAAGATTTAAAGGGATAGGGCAGGAAAATGATGTTTGAGGTAGGTCAGCCATGATCTTATTGAGTTGCAGGGACTCTCAAGGGTCAAGGGACTGAGAGGAGCAGGATTAGACCACTTACTTTTGTTCTTTGGTTATGTAATGCCACTGCTTTCTTCATGGCCCATTAGACTCCAAACCATAACTAATCTCACTATTCCATATCCCAGCAGCAAATTCAACTGACTTGTACCATAATTCTATATCAATTACAAACTAATCTTGTTCCTGATCTCTTTCTTCAATGCTTCATTAATCCAGAATTAATCCCCCCAACTCCATATTGTAAATCTGATTGTGCTCACTCTACAATCATAACTCTGCATTGTTCTTAAACTAATTCTACTGCTCAGCTCTTTCACCATAATATTTCCACCAACTCATTCTTTTCCCATTAGCCCTATATCAATCCAAAAATAACCCCAGTGTCCTGCTCTCTCCCTACAGTCCTGAAAAAATCCTAAACCAATACTACTACATTGTCATATTCCCACAATCCTATATCAATCCAGTCTAATTTCAACATTTGTGGCTTTCTTCTTTTCTCACCTTATTAAAGCTTTCCTTGTTGCAGTGTTAAAAGTTCCTATTTCTTTGCATCTCTGATCCACCAGATTCCTTCCCATTGTATCTATATTGCATGCTCTCTGGCTTTCAATCCACTCTCACACCCAAAACTGCAAACAGCACTCTGGTCTCATTAAACTTTCCTGAACATTTTTTTACATGTTTCTGTCAAATTTTAACTTTATTTGTCCATTTTAAAAAAACCTTTATGTAAACATTATTTCTTACTCCATTTTGGAGACCAAGCTTTGAAGATTTCAGTGCAAGCAAGCTGTTAGATTTCACAGGACATGTTTTTTTTGTGTTTGAAGTGAAAAAAAATTACTTTTTAATAACATAATAGTTGGACTATTTGCAAACTGTAATAATAGTTTGGGATCTGTATACATTAAAAGCTAAAAATCTAATGTATTGACTGAATTACAGTAAAATGATTTGGAAGAAGTGTAGTAGTTTTGAAAAATCCCATATTTTAAATATAACTTATTTCTATTTGTAGCATATGGGTCTGGTCACTTTTTTAACTAGCAGTTCATAAACCAAATGTGACCTTTCAGTTTGAGGGTGTTGTCAGGATAGATTAAAAAATATTAATTGAAAATTGAGGAAAAGGACTTGAAGAATTAGACCATGTGATAGCAGTAAATAATGTCATTATGTATTAATTCAATTATTAAGGAAACTTGCAGCAAAATTGCAAACTTCAATTTGTTTAGGTTAGAAAGGTGGTAAATTTATTGAGCATATTTTAAAATTAATAGTGCAATATTCTAGAATCAACAAGAGGACATGCCATGCTAGGTCAGTTAACCTCACAAGGGATCACTTATCTAACAGTGATCATACGATGGTCAAATACAATGGGCCAGATCTTGCTGACTCAGTTATAATGCCCAGAATCACTGCCCATGGTCATCATTGTGACAAATCAAGTTGATTTTAAAGGAAGATGAGGATCATGATGTCTATGTAATTTGAAGATCATAGGACATGTACAATTTGAAATCTACATGGTGCATATTAGCACAACTTTCAGTCAAATGACCAGATTGAACTAACGACAGATCTCTTGTTTTGCAACAGGGCAACCTCACAAGAGGAGGAGGACATCTGAACCAATCGAAATTGAAGATCGACTGGAGTCTTTGATATGTCGTGTAGGAGAAAAGGTACAGTTCATTTCACTCATTTTTAAATATTATCTAAAATTTAAAAATGATGGACTCATTTTTATCATTGAAAATTAAGGCCTTGGGGTGGGGGGGGGCGAAATTTAAATCAAATTATCAAGGGTACCTGCTGTACATTTAATGTTTACAGACATACCTGTTTTTTCACTTCCTGGTTTAATCACAAACAATATAGGATGAATAATGGAAAAGAAACATTTATTACTGCCTACGTTATCTCCAAAATCATAGATTGATCTGGCATCTTGCATATGTCATCAAGATAGCCACTTTGTATGTCTTATGATAGGTACTGTACAAATGCAGGTTTCTTCTCTTTGTTGTAATTATCTTCATTTAATACTTTGTTAATAGTAATTTGGATGTATTATTCATTCCGTAGATTTTTTGCATTTACTGTGGCTCATTGTATCATCAACATGTATGTTTGGTTTGCAGAGCACTTCTTCATTGGAGAGCAATCTAGAAGGTCTAGCGGGTGTTTTGGAAGCTGATCTGCCAAACTATAAAAGTAAAATTTTGAGAATACTTTGTGCAGTGTAAGTTCGTTGATGCGTAGGATTGTATATTTAAAATCATTTGTGTATTATAAATTGTTGTACATTTATTTCTGTGCAACTAACTAGTTAGAAATTATTGCTTATGTGGATTTGAAAATTGTTATTTATATTCATCCACAGAACATGGACATCAGTGGTAAGGCCAGCAGTTAATGCTCATCTCAAATTATCTCTGAACCAAGTGGCTTGCTAAGGTATTTCGGTGGCCATTAAGTGTCAGCTTCATTGCTGCAAAATTGCATATAGAACAAATCAATTAAGGACAGTTGGATTTTCTCTTAAAGGGCATTAGTGAATTAGAGTAACCTTTTTTGTGTCAATCTGATGGTTTTATATTCACTATTAATATTATTAGCATAACTGCTGTTACCATTCCAAAACCCATTTAATCAACTGAATTTAAATTCCCCATCTGTTTTGGTGGGATTTGAGCAATCCTGCAAATCATTAGTCCAGACCTCCGGAGTAGAGTCTATTGACTTAACCTTTCTACCACCAGTCCCCTCAATTACATATATTGTCTCCATAAGTTGCTGCTGGTAAGTAGTTACAGAAGTGAGGGATAAAGATTTAAAAATACAGATTCTGGAAATTTGAAATC
>JAUZTB010000118.1:48370939-48383885 GCA_034780895.1 Rhynchobatus australiae | reverse complement strand
TGACAGATATTACCTGTTGAGTGTTTCCAGCATTATTTTAGATTTCTGACAACTGTTGTTCTCCAGCTCTGTTCTAGTGGTGTTTATTTTCCTCTCTTCTCATTCATCACCTTCTACTCACCCTCTTTCTCCTTTACAACATTCTCAGACAGCATTTGCATCACGAGTGGCATCTGGATCCACTTGGTTTCTGTTCTATCATAAATATTTGGTTTGCTCTCACCACCCATCCCCTTCTCAGCATATTAAGACATTAGTTTTCTTACTTTCTCCAGTTCTGGGGAAACATCATTGTTGTTTCCCTCTCCGGAGACGTTATCTGACCTTTTGAGTATTTCTAATTATTTTAAATTTCAGATTTCCAGTACATGGGGTATTTTTTTGCTTGTAGACATAACAAAAAACTTGGTGTTAAAGGATAAACTATTGTTCTTTGGCAAATCAACCAGTACACTGCATGGGCTTAATGACTCTGACACTTCCTCATGCCTCCTTCTAGACCATGACCACAGCACCAGATGTTAAACCATTGTTTTCCAGGCTATTGACCTCATCCTCACTGTGATGTTCACTCCACTGCCTCAAGCCTCTGGAATGAATTTCTTTATTCCTTTGCCATATTTGCCCGTGTCATTCTAAAATGTAATTTCAAAATCTGTCATCTGTGAATTTTGATATTTTGCCCTATAGATCTACAACAGCAGTAGTCCCAAAACTGATTCTCAAGGATACCATTGCATACTGCTCTCATGTTTTTTGGGTAGCATTGACAGCAATACATTTTGAAGACATTATCAGCAATGTTATTTGTTCACTTTTTAAACTTCCTACTAGACATCATACATGTAGGCTGCAATTACAAAACTTTTTGTCAACCAAATGCACGAAATAAGAGACAGCAGACAGCCCACAGGATCTAAAACCTGTGTAAATTGGTGCACATTTCAGGAGCAAAGCTAAAATGCTAACATAATATTAAATAATCCCACATATCCGAGTATTACCTGAACATTTTTTAAAGTGTGGTTCAACGTTTCAATGAAATTCTGTATTTCATCATCTTTGTTTGCCAGTGTTGAGATTATCCTTTGCAATTCTTCCTGTAATTAGAATAAACCACAAATTAATCATCTAATAAAACCATACCACCTATGTACTAATATAGTGTTATTGCATTCGATATTCAACAAGAAATGTATTAACCACATGCCCCAAGTGTTTTCCTTCCATCATCTAGCATTAAAAAGACCAGAAAAGTCAAATAGGAATCCGTTTAATACAGAATGCACAGAAACATAGTACACTGCACACTTTGTAACGTTGGATGCTCTTGCATGCTTCACCTAATATCTGCATTGTACCATCAAACCACAAAGTTCTGTGTTTCTATCATTTCAGCTAGACCAAAAAGGAATTTGAGGCTTAATTTTGAGAAATGAATCTGCAGCAGGAAATCTCATACCTTTAGCATATGTCTTTGTAAGCTTGAAATCATTCTTGCCAAATCAGCCATCCATCACACAATGTACTAATTGTATTTTAATCTACATTCCTTTTCTTCCTTCTCTTTTCACTTTTTTTTCCAGCTCCATTCCAGCGTTTGCTCCAGTTTGAATTTATTAACTCCATTTTTCCTCAAAACTGCACTATTCAACCACTCCTTACCTAACAATTGCTTTTGCTCCCCATCCCCTCTATTTTTACTGTAATTGTAGATATTGCTCAATGATAAATTCTTTGATTTATAAGTACTAACTACCTAGGCTTCATTCTAGGATCTGAAAATACAAAGCTTGACTATTCCATCTATATGCTAAGTTAGACAAATGAAAATGCAGATTAAATTACCTCTGTCTTCATAAAGCTATCAGGGATGCCAAGAGACAATACCGGACCAAAACTGAGTCCCAGACCAGCAGTCAGTTGTGGCAGGGCTTACATGCTATAACAGGCTACAAAAAGTCAGGCAGCATTGCCGACAACAGTGCATTTCTTCCTGATGAGTTTAATGCATTCTAAGTACGCTTTGAACAGAAGAATGTTAGTATGTCACCACCCACCCTGTCAGCCTCCAATGCACCTGAATCCACAGTCACCATTGCAGATGCAAGATGGAACCTGCGGAAAGCATCTGGCCCAGATGGTATCCCTCGCCGCATCCTTAGATACAGTGCTGATCAACTAGTGGGAATATTTGCAGACATTTTTAACCTCTCCCTGCTTCAATGAGATTCCCATCTGCTTTAAGAAGACCACAATCATCCCAGAACCCAAGAAAAACATGGTAACATGCCTTAATGTCTACTGCCCAGTGGCTCTGAAATTCACTATCATGAAGTGCTTTAAAAGGCTGGTCATGGCAGACATTAACTCCAGCCCCCCAGGAGGCTGGGATAACCTTGACATACTGCACTTTACCTACCTCTGAGACAGGTCTACAGCAGATGCCATCTCCCTGGCCCTACACTGTGCTCTGGAACATCTGGACAGTAAAGACACCTGTATTAGACTATTGTTTATTGACTACAGCTTTGCTTTCAAAATTATAATTCCAAGCAAACTCATCTTCAAACTCCTAGACCTGGGATTCAACACCTCCCTTTGCAACTAGATCCTTGACTTCCTGACCAACAGACCACAATAAGGATAGGCAACAACACCTCCATCACGATTATCCTCAACACTGGTACCCCACAAGGCTGCATTCTCAGCCCCCTACTCTGCTCCCTATACATTCATGACTGCGTGGCCAGATTCTGCTCTAACTCCATCCACAAGTCTGCAGATGGTGCCACCATAATGGGCTGTATCTCAAATAACAATGAGTCTGAGTATAGGAAGGAAATAGAGATGTTGATGTCATGACAACAACCTTTCCCTCAATATCAGCAAGAGCTGGTCATTGACTTCAGGAAAAGGGAGCATTGAACATGCTCCTGTTAATGTCAATGGAATTGAAGTTGCAAGGGTTGAGAGCTTCAGGTTCCTAGGAGTGAACGTCATCAATAACCTGTCCTGGTCCAACCACGTGAATGCCATGGCCAAGAAAGTTGACTAATGCCTCTACTTCCTCAGGAACTAAAGAAATTAGGCATGTCCCTTTTGACCCTTGCTGATTTTTATTGATGCACCATAGAAAGCATCCTATCTGGATGCACCACTGCTTGATATGGCAACTGCTCTGCTCATGACCGCAAGAAACTGCAGAGTTGTGGACACAGCTCAGCACATCACTGAAACCAGCCTCTCCTCCATGGAATCTGCCTACACTGCTCGCTGCATCAGTAAAGCAGCCAACATAATCAAAGATCCCACCCACCCCAGTCTCTCTTCTCCCCTCTCCCACTGGACACAAGATACAAAAGCCTGAAAGCATGTACCACCAGGCTCAAGGACAGCTTTTATTCTGCTGTTATAAGACTATTGAATGGTTCCCTAGTACAATAAAATGGATTCTTGACTTCACAATCTACCTTGTTATGGCCTTGCACCTTACTGTCTACCTGCACTGCACTTTCTCTGTAACACTTTATTCTGTATTGTTATTTTACCTTTTACTACCTCAATACACTGTTGTAATGAAATGATCTGTACAGATGGTATGCAAGACAAGTTTTTCGCTGTACTTCAGTACATGACAACATAAACCAATTTACCAATGTAAAAAAAATCTGCAGCTGAACAAACATCCTCATGACTTGCATGTGATCTTTTACAGCCCTGCATCCACTGTCTCCAGTGACATCCTGAAATTGTTTATATGATAACCATAATTAGCTTGGGTAAACCAGCAAAACTGTAGGTTCTTCAGAATTACTCTCCCATGTTGCAATTTATAGAAAAGAACTGAGATAATAAGTCAGATCTTCTCATTCATATACAAAATGCACATTCACTTTGGCTCCATTTCATTTCTCCTTTGAAAGTCAATCAGCAACCCACTGGTATGCTCAGTAATGAAGGAAAAAGTGAAAGCGGGACTCAGCCAGGAAAATTTAATGGCCAGAATAGTGAACAACATGTTTTTAACTCTTAGTAATCAGCTCTTGACACTGCTAATCTCATCCTCCCTAAACTCTCTACCTTCATACTTTTACAAAGCGCTGGTCAGACCACTGTAGATCTGGGCCAAGGATACCCACATCCAATCACTAGAAGCCAAACAAATTTTAAACTCAGTCCAAACCAATGAACTAGTGGTGAGCCTAATCTTACCATCTAAATCTCAGACAGGAAGTTTCTTATTGCCATTGCATAGTTACCTGTGATGCCGCTTTCAATGAACTATGCACTTATACTCCATGGTCCCTCTGTTCCATTGCACTCCCTAGTGCCCTACCATTCATAGTACAAGTCCTACACTGGTTTGGCTTTCCAAATTGCATCACCTCACACTTCTCTGTACTGAAATCCATTTGCCACTCCTCAGCCCACTTCCCTAACTGATCAAGATCCCCCCCTCCCCCGTAATCTACAATAACCTTCTTCACCTCCTAATTTTGCCTCACCTGCAAACTTACTGATCAAGCCTTCGGCATTCATGTCCAAATTATTTATATAATGAATAACAAGGGTCCCCACACTGACCTCTGCGGCACACCCCTAGTCACTCGCCTCCATTCCCAGAAACAACCTTCAACCATCACCCTCGGCTTCCGATCTCCAAGCCAATTTTGAATCCACTTAACTCACTCTCCTCGGATTCCATGGGACCTAATGTTCCAGACCAGCCTACCAGGCGGGATCTTGTCGAAGGCCTTGATAAAGTCCAAATAGACAACATCCACTGCCCCTACCCTCATCCACATTTTCGGTTATCTCTTCAAAAAGCTCTAAAAAAGGTTCATCAAGCACTACTTTCCATGCACTAATCCATGCTGACTCCTCCTATTCAGTCTATCCAAAGGCTAGTAGATCTTGTCCCTCAGGTTTCCTTCCAGTAACTTCCCCACTACTGATGCCAGGCTGACTGGCCTGCAGTTCACTGGATTGTTCTTGCTACCTTTCTTAAACAACAGACCATTAGCCACCTTCTAGTCTTCGGGAACTTCACCAGTGGCTAATGATGAAGCAAATATCTCTGCCAGGGCCTCTGCAATTTATTCTCTAGCCTCCCACAAAGTCCAAGGATGCACTTGGTCGGGCCCTGGGGATTTATTCACCTTAATAGGCTGTAATGCTGCAAATACCTCCTCCTTGGTAATACTAATGTCCTCCAAAACATCTCCATTTGTTTCCCTTATCTCTTTAGGGACCATGATTTTCTCTGCAGTAAACACTGAGGAGAAATATTTGTTAAAAATCCCACGCAGGTCCTGCGGCTTGAGACATAAGCAGCCCTACTGATCTCTAATGGGACTTGCTCTCTCCCTAGCCACCCTTTTACTCTTTAGGAAAGTTTGCAGCCATTGGAAAAAGTAACATAGCTTCATTTGAAAGTTTGTAATATCATAGCATTTATATAAATACATCTTTTCTGAAGGATGCAATGTAAACCTACACTGCAACAATGGGGGACCAAATTCTTACATTAATCTCACGATTGATCTTCCTGCAAGGCTAAAATACTGTACTGAAAACAGTAACTTACAGATTTGATAATACTGCACAGTGTCGGTGTACCACAGTGATGTAGCACTTTAGGTCCTCCATCACAAGATATTAGGTGAGCAAAAAAATCACCCACCCCAGATCCTACTTCCTGCAAGGACCACTACCAAGTATCTAGTCTTTCTCTTACACTATCCCAAACATTCACCCTCACCTGCCTGTATGGGGAATAGTAAGATCTAGAATGAATTGCATAAATGGTTAATTTTTGCATGAGTAAAGATAATGAAGGTTTTACTCACTGCCTTTCAGCTTATTAACAGTTAGTCCTGGGGGATCTGCAGGAAAACCAAGCAGGATGACAGTAAGGAAAGATAATTTGCTGCAATTTTTTCAACCCTGAGATAGGAAAGATGTAGGAACAGCTGGATCCCACTGGGATGCAATTGACTATGGTGGGAACTAGTCCCATTGCGCTGAGTGATGAGGCCTGGGATTGTACAGGATTCCCAAGTTTATAACAAATGTGGAAGTGGAAACAGTCTGTCTGTTCCTGGTACAGCACTTGATATCATAACTTCTCGGCAGGAAAAAAAAACTTGAATGACTAGTGGTAAATGTATCAAAGGCCAGTTGTCCACCAGTGTGGAGTGTATGGCTGCATTGTCTGTATGGAAACTATGACAACTTGAAACTCAGTAGAACAGCCCACAAGCTGTTTCCCCATGCGAATGAACCACTTGCACCCCAAGACCGGGATCAAGGGCCAACTGTTAACTATTTTTAATATTGTCACTTTGTTCCAAGACAGGCCAGGCCAAGCCAAGCCAGTCCATCCCTCTCTTCCACCCCCATACAAAAAAATCCATCCCATCTCTCATTCCAATCCCCTCCCCACAGTAAACATTTACAGACAGACAGAATCTAGGTATCCACTCTTTCTACCCACTCACCATTCCAAAATACCAGGACTTTTTCAATCATTTTCCCCAACCACCCCCACCACCCCAAAAATGGTAACACCACCACTCTCCCAAAACACACTGACCCATTTCGCCCCACCATTCTCACTAAACACTCCGAGCTGCCTCTTCTTCTTCACCCCCCTCCCAACTCACTCCCACAAAATACTCTGGCCCACCGCTTTTCTTCCCCTCTGCACCAGACCCTCACTAAACACACTGGGTGATCTCGCTCTACCTTCTCTCTCAATCCCACTTCCCCAAATCACTGCAGCCTATTTCTCTTTCGCTCTTTCCCACACAAACCCAAAACATCTGTTTATCTATCTATGTCCCCTCAAAATAAAATCTCCATCCCTTCTCTTCTCTCTTTCTGCCAAAAAAAAGCTCCACACCGTCAATCTTTCTCTCCCTCTCTTCCCCACACAAAAAAACCGGGCCCATCTCTGTATTCCCCCTCCCGAAACAAAAAAAAAGCCTATCTCCATTTCTTTCCCCACTCCCCTCCACCATCTCCAGCGTATCTCATGGATATCCCTCCCACCCGAAGTACAAACTAAAACCAAGTGAAATTAAACATAATAAACTATAATATACCAAATGAAATTAAAGCCACAAAGAAAAGAAAATCAGAGTATGATCGTGTTATTATTGTGGTAGCGGTTAAGTGCAAGACTCTGGGAGGAGGGCCCGAGGCGCGGGGAGGAGGAGGAGGGAGGTGGGGAGGAGGTGTGGGGTGGTGGGGAGAAGGAGGAGGAGTGGGAGAGGGAAGGTGGGAGGCGGGTGGGGAGGGGAGGGCCTGAGGACGGGGCCGTGAGTAGGAACTGTAGGGTGGGAGGGGGCCGTGGGCGGGGGTAGGGCCCGGACCTGTAAGGAACAACCGAGCTCCTCTCCCAGACTCTGAGGTCAGGTGGCACAGGTGCCGGTGATGTTTAGGGAGTGGACCTGGTGTCCCCATAGGGCGAGGTCCCGCCCCACACAGCGCAGCCACTTACCCGCTGTGAATCCATGGCTCCGCCGACCAGCCGCCGCTCTCCGTGACCCAGGTGACGCCCGAACCTCCCCACCGCTGAGACCCCCGATGCACATGCGCAGTATCCAGCGGCGCCGCGCAGGACGTTGATGGTGATGAGCGGGTCGGGTGACGTCACAGACGGTAACGGCAGAAGCGCGCGCTTTGTTGTGCGCTTTCCGCGTGAAGCGGAAGGTGAGGAAATGAAAGCTCCTGAACGTAGAATCTGCTGCCAACACACACGGTAATTCATTGTCATTTTCTAATGGTACCATTTGACCCTGAATTTTGAAGTCACTGGTGAAAGACCCTGATGCTGCCACCAAAATGTTAGAATATTTTTCCTCATCGTGTGCACACGGTAATTTCATCGCAACCTGAACGTTGCTCTGGGATGGCTCTGGTGCAGTAGTGCAATACCCTCTTCGGTTATTTCTCCCATTGCGTTAAAATTCAGTTACGGCCGAGTCCTCTGAAATGTATTAGTAGGCGTTCACCTCCCAAAGCCAAATTCAAGCACCGTGACCAAGGTTAAAGTGGGGTGGGGGGGGAGGGCACACAAGAAAATAGGAGCAGGAGGAGGCCACCTTACCCCTGAAGCCTACCCGCTATTCAATATGATCATGATCGATCTGCTCTAGGGCTCAACTCCTTCTCTGCGCCAGATCCCCATAACTCTCCATCCCTCAACCTTTCAAAAATATATCTACTTCCAGTTTAAATACTTACAACAAGCCAGCATCCGCAAGTTCTCTGGAGAAGAGAATTCCAGAGATTCACCACTGGATCGCCTGAGCCCAACATGTGGGTGATCAAACATGTGGGTTTGATTTCATCTTCAGCATTGTGGGTGATGGTAGGGGTTGGCGGCTAGGGATATGGTTGTGAATGCCAGGCTTCATCACAGGAGAGATAGATCTGAAGCAGCATGGGATGGCAGGGTACAGTGAGGAGAATTGAGAGCCATTTTTTGAGAGAGGTGAAAGACAGAATCAGGAGCAGCATTGGGACTGAAGGAAGTGGAACAGTTTTGAGAGGTGAAATTGGGAAGACCAACTTCAGGGGGAAGTATAGTGTAATGGGTGAGTGGATGGTGACTCAAGGGCTTAGATGCATTTCAATTAACTGTAGCTCTCCCAAACTGGAATTGCAAGATTAAGACCATATTTTATTAGGAATGACCAACAATGGAGAGCCCCATGCTAATGTGGAGCAAGTTCCCATTAAATTTTCCAAAATGAGTGTTGTGCAGGGAATAACATCGTCCCAGGTGTCATTTGGGTTTACAAGAGTGACTCACAGTGGGAAGTACCTGTTGAAATTCATAATTGGTGTAATTTGGCCTGGAAATGGTCAGAAATGTGATTTATTCTGGATCAGATTTTCAGTCATACAGCACAGTGAAATGCAGAGCTCTGCAATCTAATCCCTGAGTACTGCAGTCTGGTGGCATCTTTAGAACAGTGTCCAACAACATTGAAATCATTAAGCAAGCCAATCTGTCAACCTATAAGAGCTTAGTTGTGCAAATAAAATTTACACAAATGATGTGAAAACATTTGCTGCATGTCATTTGATGTCACTGTGTATTCCTGGTGACATCATGCTCACAAATTTGTCAACAAGGAGGACTTGTATCAAATCTGCAAGTGTGATCTCAGTTTATAAAGGATCCAGTCAGGTTTAGAATATGAGTTCACTTGTTCCATATGAGAGAATTACCTGTCTCCAATGAGTTTCCAATAAAACGTTAGATTGTATTTCAAACAATAAAACTAAATTGAAAATGTTGCAATGTAAATAGCCTTAATTTTAATGGAATAGTAACACTGACATGAAACACCATTAGACAGAATAGGCTGGAATGTGCTAATCATCAGCTTGTAGTGACCTGGGTTCACAGGAATCGAACCTCTGCCGGCGGCCGCAGATGGTCACATGGGAGTGCGTCGTGAGCAGCGCGTGGGGCGGGCCTTTCAGCTGGACCTTCATGTCACGTCAGGCGCAAGGCTCCTCAGGTACTTTTACGCATGCGTGTGACTTTCGATTCATTCAGAAAAATGTGCTTGGACTGAGCATCTCAACTGTGAGTCTTCCTTTACTGACCCGCGCCGCGAGCAGCTACATTTGTGACCCTGACACTTCCAGACAGCATCTGGGATCGACGATATGAGCTCCAACGACTCGCACAACGCAGTTTCCCTCAAGCTCCCAACATTCTGGGCCGCACAGCCCCACGTGTGGTTTGAGCAGGCTGAGGCCCATTTCAGCATTTGAGACATTACAGCTGATGCCATGTGGTACTACTACGTGGTCAGCACGCTCAATCAGGACATGGCAGGCCGGATCATCGACTTCCTTCACCGACCGCCAGCAGAAGACAGGTAGACAAAAATTAAGGTGCTCCTGATCTGCAACTTCAGGCTTTCCAAGTGAAAACAGGCCAAGCGCCTCCTGCACATGGACGGCCTGGGCAACCAGAAGCTGTCCGAACTGATGAACGATATGCTAGTGCTGATGGACGGCCATAAGCCGTGTTTCCTTTTCGAACAGATCTTCCTTGAGAAACTTTCAGAGGACCTGCGCCTTGTCCTAGCGGGTGAGGATTTCAGCGACCCCCGTAGGCTCACAGCTCGCGCCGACATACTCTGGCAGAGTAAGCAGTGAGGCACTACATGCGACTCAACGACGCCACAACCGCCGACAGATACCCAGTGCCCTACATCCAGGACTTTACAGCTAACCTGCACAGCAACCATTTTTTCAAAGGTCGACTTGGTGGGGGGTATCACCAGATTCCTGTACACCCCGACGACGTGCCAAAGACAGCCCTCATCACCCCCTTGGGGCTGTTCAAATTTCTACGGATGCCTTTCGGTCTAAAGAACGCTGCCCAGACCTTCCAGCAACTCATGGACCTGGTGGGCCGAGGCCTCAATTTCACCTTCGTTTACCTCAACGACATCCTGGTGGCCAGTCCATCACACCAGGAACACGTGGCGCACCTGTGCCAGCTCTGCCAGCGCCTGAGCGGCCTGGCAATCAACACAGCAAAGTGCCAATTCGGGCTGCAAGAAATTGACTTCCTGGGCCACAGGGTAAACTGGCATGGCGCCGCCCCAGCAGGGCCACCAGTGGAGGTATTGGCAAGGTTGCGAGACAAGGTGGGGAACCTGGCACCGATCCCTACCTCCAGGCACGGCACGGCACGGCACCATCATTCGTCCCCAAAGACCTCAAGACCTGCAAGTATATGTTTGTCCGCAGGGGCATGCCCAAAGTACCACTGCAGAGGCCCTACGAGGGGCCTTTCAAGGTACTCTGACAGAACGGCTCCACATGTGTTGTGGAAGTGGGTGGCTGAGAGGAGACCTTCACAGTCGACTGCCTCAAACTGGCACATGTGGACATTGGACAGCCAGTACAGATGCCTGCTCCCCACCGGTGGGGCAGGCCGCCTAAAAGGGACGCACAGCCCGGGGTTGCCATGCCCCCGATAGCGCGTCTGTGGGGGGGGGGGGTGGTGTAGTGCCCTGGGGTCCCAGGATTGGAACCGCATTCAGCGGCTGTGGATGGTCACGTGGGAGCGCATCGCGAGCAGCGCGCGTCGGGCCTTCCAGTGGGTCCTTGACATCACGTCCGGCGCAAGGCCCCTTGGGTACTTCTACATGCACGCACGACTTTTGATTCATTCAGTAAAGTGTGCTTCGTCTGAGCATCTCTACTCCAAGTCTTCCTTTACTGACCCGCGCTGCGAACAACTACAAGCTGACAATTCTGAAGATTTTTGTCCATTAACTGCAGAACACATGTCAATTCATTCTGGACTTAGGTGTCTCGACTTTGGGACCAGCTGAAGGTCAGGAATAAATCAACTGAACTGACCTAACACTCCATCATTGGACTCAGCATCGAGTTTAAATATCTTGAGCTGAGAGACCAGATGCACTTTGCTCCTTAAGTTTATGTCAGCTACAGCTGGAGTAAGTAGATCAATGGGGTCACTAACTTTGATTGTAAGTGCAGGTAAGTTCATTGTTTTATTTCTCTATTTGACTTAATGATGTTACTAATTTCCAACACTTAAGCATGTTTTAAAGTAAGTTTGTTTTTTTTTGTTATATCTGTTTGCTCCTGGCTATAAAAAGGACGGTCTGGGGCAGGGCCTCCTCAGGTTTAATTTCCATTTGCAGACAGCTCCACTTTACATGATGGCTATGGCAGCTGAGCCTTGAGGGCTTTGAAATAAACTTGTGGGGTGCAAAGTGTAAGGGCAGCTGTCAAAGAAGCATGTGAGTAGACCAGATTGTTCACAGTCTAGCCCATTGTTACACCTGATCTTCCTGTGGCAAAATCACCCTGGATTTCACTAACTTCTAGTAGGGAACATCATGCAAATATTTTGTTTTATAGATGAGATTGATAATCAGCAATTACTTCTACTTTCATATGGACTTGATTTGTGTTAAAAAATATTAAAATATATTTATTTAACAGCAGAATTTTCTAGGCTAACATCGAATGTTAAACAAATTGATCATTGAAGTTCATTGTTTAATTGAAAAAGCTACCAAGTGCTTTTAGTTAATGGTAAAAAATATATATAATTGGAATATAATTGATGCATTTGGTCCTATTTCAATAATGGGTTCATTACACATTTCATTTGAGATTCTGAAACCTCAGTTAAGAAGTAGCAAGTTAAATAAAATGATCATTAAATCAAAATATTTGAAGCTGATTTTAGTTTGTATTTCATAATGAAGAAATGAACACCTGTTGGTGAATTCAACTCCTTGGTGTTACTGGAGAAATAAAAGACTGCAGATGCTAGACAGTGGAACAAAAAAATAAACTGCTGGAAGGGTCAAACAGCATCTGTGGAGGCAAAAGGTCCTGATGCTGGGTCTCGGCCTGAAAAGTCAACACAACCCTTTTGCCTCCACAGATGCAGCTTAACCCATTGAGTTCTTCCAGCGGTTTATTTTTTGCCTTTTCTTATTATTATCATCATCATCATCATCATCATCATCATTATTAATAATAATGTTTGCTCAGAAACTCCCTGCAAACATATTTTGGAACCTTACAATTTTACCAAAACTTGCATTTACATAGATTCTAGATTAAAACTTGCATTTAATCTAGAAAATAAATCAGGATCATACATGGAAGAGAAATTAAACAAAATATATTATTGCTTGAGTTTCATGCATTTTCAACTTTATTTAGAATTGATTCAATGAACAAAAATGGAGTCAATGTTATTCTACCTTTATTTTCAGTTTGAAGAGTAACAATATAAAATGTGGCTTAGTTCCATGAAATATGACTTCAGCAATGACATCTTTGGAGGCAGAACATTTCTTTGAGGATCACAATGGAATTGCAAGAAAAAGAAATTAACCATAGAAATACATCC
>JAUZTB010000118.1:48135963-48146968 GCA_034780895.1 Rhynchobatus australiae | reverse complement strand
TAGTACAGTCCAGAGGTTTACCACCCTGAATAAAGAATTTTCTCCACATCTCAGTCCTAAATCCCTTGCCCTATAACCTGAGACTATGACCCCTCATTCTAGACACCCTAGCCAAGGGGAATATCCGCCCCACATCCTGTCTGTTCAGCCCTGAGTTAATTTTGTTTCAGTTAGATCCCCTCTCATTCTTCCAAATGCTGATAGCACCTACAGCAGTCTGGTGAACTTCCTTGCACTCACTCTATAACAAATATATACCTCCTTAGATAAGATGACCAAAACTGCACACAATATTCAGGGAGTGATCTCAGCAAGACAATGTATAATATTAGTAAGACATCCTTGCTCTTGTACTCATATATTTTTGTAATGAAAGCTAACATGCCGTTTGTCTTCTCAACTGCTAGCTGCATCTACCATGTTTCCTTTCAATGACCAGTACACAAGAACATTTGTTTGCTTGTACATTAATACTTCCCAATCTAATGCCATTAAAAAAAACACCATTTTTGCTTTTATTAATTTCAAATATTTACAGCATTTCTATGCTTTTGCCAGCTTGCTCGAATTGCCTTGAAACCTTTGCATCCTTGTGTTATAATCCCACTCATTTAAATGCCATCAGCAAAATATTGCATTGTTACTTCATCCAAATTATTGATATTATTAGCTGAGATCCAAGCACTGATCCCTGTGGCACCCTATTAGTTACTGCCTGTCACTCTAAAAAAGAACCATTTAATCCAACTCTCCATTTTCTGTCTCTCAATTTTCAACGCTTGCCAATACGTTACTCATACCACGTTCTTTAATTTTACCCACTAACCTTTTATGCGAGACGTTATCAAAGGCTTTCTGAAAATCCAGGAACACCACATCAACAGATTTTCTCTCATCTTTTCTACAAGCTGCACCTTCAAATAAACTCTAGTAGGTTTATCAAACATAATTTCATTTCCACAAATCTGCACTGTCTTTGTCTAATTTCAATGATATTTTCCCAGTGGCCTGTCATCTCATCCTTTATAATAACCTCTTAGGTTATATAACTTAGGTATATATAACTTCTACTACTGACGTTAGGTTAACAGAACTGTAGCTCCCCTTTATCTTTATTCCCTTTTTCAAATAATGGGGTTACATTTGTCAGCGTTCAATCTGTTGGAGCTACTCCATAATCTAAAGAATTCTGGAAAATAATAACTAATGTAGTCACTATTTCCAAAGCTATCTCCTTTAGTACTCCAGGATGCAAATCATCAGGACCTGGCAATTTATTGGCTTTCAGTCCCATTAATTTCTCCAGCACTATGTTCTTACAAATACTAACTTCCTTCAGTTCCTCACCTTCATTAAATTCTTAGCTCTCTAATATTTCTGGAAAGTTACTTGCACCCTCTTCCGTGAAGGCAACCAAGTTGTTTGTTTAATTGCTCTGCAATTGAATATGGTATCTCACCCCAGCATAATCAAAGACAAAGTTGTCATTCCGGATGCAGATCTGAATGGGAAAAGAATTAAACGAACATTAAGATAAACCTTTTAATGTTGCAAGTATTCAGCATCTGGAATGCATTACTTGTCAGGGCAGTGGAGGCAGATTCGATCAGGAAGATTTATCGATATTTGACAGAAAAATAATTGCAGTACTGCAGTGAAAAGGCTGGCATACAGGACAGAATGCATTGCTCTTACATATAGGTGGCACATTTCAAAGGGCTATGTAGCAACAAATCTGCAGGGCAACCAACACCATCAAAACAGATCTTCACCAAGTAATTCATATGATTACAATTTTAATGATCTTGTGTTAAAAACTGCCATATTTACCAGTACATACTTTTTAAATTGCTCATCATCTATGAATCATAGAGATATAGAGCATAGGCCCTTTAGCTCACCAAATGCACACTGACCATCAACCATGTTTTAGGACTTAGGACAAGATAGTTTTGAATCATGCATTCTGAGACTGGATTAAATATAAACTTGGCCACATTTGGTTAGAGCAGCATTTATATTCCAATGGAAAGGCCCATTATTCTTTGATAATATATTCACATACTTAGAAAGTTTCTAAAACTCAGGTAGGAATCAAATGAAACCACTGGCAAGTTTGCAAAATATGGTTTAATCTTTCCAAGTACAAAATGGTGACAACACAATACAGACATAATCACGGGGAACAAACAGAATACAGGCAGTCCCAAGATACAACAGGGTTTCGTTCCTGAGGACTGTTCATAACCCGGAAACGAATAAAAAGTGTGTGGGAAAGGATCACAGACACAGCTGTGATGGGAGAGCAAACAGGCAGAAGAAGTGGCCACCAGACGGCCTCGCACAATCTTGAGCAAGGAAGTCTGCTTAGTGCTCCCAGCTCTGCTTGGCTCTACCCCAGCCTCATTGTTGTGGTTTGGGGCAGGAGAAGGGGAGGGAAGGTACACGGAATGCCCTGTTCCCACCAAGCAGAAGATGCCTACAGCTGGCAAATACATCCACATCCATCCTGCCCTTCTCCCAAACGCTGGTTTGTTTTATTTCATGGCACTGTTTGGTAATTATGATTTTGACTCAAGCTCCAGAAACTACCTTCAATCAACAATAGGTAAGAACATTATTTCCAACTGAATATACCTGTATAATATAATTTTTCCTCATTGTGATATCTAACTAACAAGTACAGCTGCAGTACAATAAATTAACTGTGAAATACTGTTTCATTTCAGAAAAACAAATTTTTATGCTGAACTGCTTGGAAGTAAGGAAAACAAGGAAACTACTACAAACACACATTTATTCTCAGGTGAAGCCAGCAAAACTGTACCTACTTCTGACATGATGAATGACTGAAAAGGAAAAAGCAAATCTATTGAAGCTATTTTATTGCCCTATGAAACAATAACAATTGAGCATTACATCTTATACTGCTTTATCAAGATTAGAACTTGCCACTATTTCCATATAAAATCCAATCACTTCAAACTGAAGAACCAATCAAATGGATCACATGACAGTGAAAAAACATAAATCAAACAAAGCCATGGGGTCAGACTTTCAGACCCACCAAATGGTAGTTACTAGAGTTAATTGCTATACTACTAAAAGCTAGAATTGCCCAGCCTTTACAAAGGCCATTCACCAAACCAGCTTTGGCAACATTTTTATTATAAATAGACTGCTAAGTGGCACAAGACTTCTTGCTAAGCAAGACCCCTGCCATTCCCAGTTTTTTTTTCTGTCTCATTCTAGGACTCAGGGATGGGGTGGATAGTATGGTAAATGAATTTTATAAATTGCTGTACTTGTATAATTATTTGCATAAAACAACACCTAATAAGGTAGTTATTTTGGGCGAGTTAACTAAATGCAGGTAGTTTTGACTTTACCCTTTTAACTATTTTCAAAGTTTTCTGAAATCCCAATTTTTTCCTTGATGATTACTGATGACTTTTATCAGCTATATCCTTTTTTGGGTGCAATGGGTGGGGTTATGAAGCCACCAAGAATTTCATGTCAATCATTTGTGAAACTAAGTGAAGTCATCTGAAAGCTCAAGTCACAAGAATTTACCACATAATCTGCCAACATCACAGAGTTTACAAGGATGGCCTGCCAAACTCAATCAAGAGTTCGCACACCACCAACTGCAGGTTCCCCTCCAAATAGCACAATCTTTATTTGGAAATCATCATTGGTCCTTCATTATGGCCAGTCTAAATTGTGGAACTCACCACCCAACAGTGCTGTCAGTGGGAGCACCATCACCAAAAGGGCTGTAGCATTTCAAGATGGCAGTTCACCCCCACCTTCTCAAGAGTGTTTAATATGGGCAATAAACGTTGACCTTGCCAGTGACACTCAGACCCTGAAACATGAAATATAATGAAATAAAAATGAAATTAAAGAAGTTCTGCAAGTACTCCGGTACTATTATATTTGACCCCCAAATATAACATACAGAATTATGAATTAAAAAGGAAATCCAGAATCCTCAGCAGACACAGATCATACAGCTAAATATTAATATGAATGAGAAGAGGAAAACTATCTATTAAACAATAAATACTTGCCTATAGTTCACCCAGATAACATTTTAAGCCACGCTAAAGCATAATAAAAGTTGTTCTCTATGCGTTTGGAAATCAAACACACATAATCTATGATTATCACAAAGTGGAATTTCTTGGGAATTACTAATTTTATTTTAGATACCTACAATGTACAGATACATAACAGAAATATGCAATTGAAAATTTTAAATAATTTGTCATCTGGTAGGCATTTGTAACTGGGAGAATCATGTTATAGGAATAAAGAATGTAAAAAGACAATATTCAGAAAAAAAGCTGCACAATCTAAACTGATATCCCTTTGCATAACAGGCAGTGGAGTATATTCAAACAAATTTGAAGTGTTCCATCTCTCCCCTACTTAAAATGTACATCTCAGCTTTACAATCCAGGAAAGAAATGACTTACTTGACTATCTGCTTTTTGAACACTTACAGCCAAGTCAGTGACAGCAATGTGAGAAAATATATTACAGTATTTATCTGTAGGTTAACATGACCACAAATAATTTTACTTAATTTTTTTACACCAATCTAATTTATCTAAAAACTTTTACAGAGTATTATAATTTCTAATAGATCAGTGAAGTAAAACTACCTTTAAAACAATTTCTTTTATAAAATTATAGTAGTTTCTCATCAGTTTTTGATACAAATGATTTGCTTCTTAAGAATGCCACAATTTTAAACAAACACTGAGAAATAAATAACATTATATCTTTGGCTCAGACTTAGAACCGGAGTCATGAAATACCTGGTCTTCACATGCATGCTTCTGAAATATGCTGAGGCATGGATATTAGCTTCCATATATTACAGAAAAATAAAAATATTTAACCCAACAGCTTCAGATTGTTGGTCATCCTCTGTCTGCAAAAGTCGTTTCTCATGTCCACCTTGTTCCCATATACTTTTATTCCCTATATATTTAATCATCTGTCTTAACAATTCTGAAATGCTGATGTGGTTCAAACATGAAAGTAATGCATGCTACACAGGGCTGTCAAGTTAAGTGCAACTTTAAAATGTTTTGATACTTTTAGAATATCAATAATTTAGGTATCTTGAATTACTAAAATTAATTGTTTAACTGTACATTGTATATTTAAAGTGTAATAGCTCCTCTTTTTTGAATGTTTTCAACAGGTTTTTAATCGGCAACTAAGCTAGGGGGCCAGCTGTGGCAAAACAGTTTTGAGAGCAGGGCTTAGTCTGTTTTCACAAACCCCAGCCTTCAAACAGTGACAGTAGTAACATCAGTAGGACTTTACTGCTGAGTCTTCTGATAGAAGATTATTGCAAGAGGAATCATGCAAGTACAGGTATGTAGATCAGCAGCAAGCATAGATGGAACAACCCTACCCAGAAAATCCAGGCCAACTGACAAATATTATCATATTAATTTGCATTTGTATTGATCGAACACGTTAACCACAATTAATTGAGAATATTTGACAGACTTTATCCAGGAAAATTTTGTCTCTCATCTCCTCTCTCTTGTATTTAATCCTGTCAGTGCCTCCCTAGTTGCAGATGCCCAAGTTAACCAAGTCTTTATAATTTGGAATACTACTATTAATTAGTCCCCCAATCTTCTCTGTTCCAATGAAATTAAATCCAATTCTTTTGTTACCTTTTCCTGTATTTGTAATTCTATGTAGAATCTGCACTGCACCATGTCAATTTCCTTAAAATTCTGCCTTTAGCTTGGAACTTAAAATGCAGACGGTTCTTCAGTTGTTTCTTATACAGTCCCAAACCAGCCATTGGTTGTGGCAAGGTTTGCATGCTATAACAGGTTACGAAGTGAAGTCGAGCAGTACTGCTGGCATCAGCACATTGCTCCTGTAAGAGCTCAATGCATTCAATGCACATTTCAAACAGAAGGTCAATGAAATGACACCACCCGCCCTGAAAGCCTCCAATGCACCTGTACCCACGGTCACTGTTACAGACATCAGATCAGCCTTCCTGAGAGTGAACCCGTGGAAAGCAACTGCCTGGACAGAGTCCCTGGCTGCGTTCTCAGATCCTGCGCAGTTTTCAGCTGTTGGGTGTATTTGCAGACATCTCTAACCTCTCCCTGCTCCAATCTGAGGTTCCCATCTGCTGGTCATGGCTCACATCAACTCCAGCCTCCCAGCCAACCTTGACCCACTGCAATTTGCCACTGCCAAAACAGGTCCATGGCAGATACCATACCATCCCCTTGGCCCAACACTCTTCTCTGAAAGACACCTATGTCAGATGCCTATTTATTGACTATAACTCTGCCTTTAATACCATAATTCCAAACTAACTCATCTCCAAACTCCTAGATCTAGCACTAGGCACCCCTTTTGCAAACTGGACCCCTGACTTTCTGACCAACAGACCAAAATCAGTAAGGATAGCCACCAACACTTCTGCCACAATTATCCTTAACACTAGTGCCCTGTATGGCTGCATCCTCACCGCCTTACTTTATTCTCTATACACTCACGACTCCATGGCCAGATTCTGTTCTAACTCCGTTTACAAGTTTGCAGATGACACCAGTGTAGTGGGCCACATCTCAAACAACAATGAGACAGAGTACAGGAAGGAAATAGAGAGCCTAGTCAATGGTGTAAAGACAATAACCTTTCCCTTAATGTCAGCAGAAGAGCTGGCCGTTCACGTCAGGAAGAGAGCAGAGAACACACCCTGTCTGTAACAATGGTGCTGAGGTAGAAATGGTTGAGAACAAGTTACTGGGTGTAAATATCACCAACAATTTGTTCTGGTCCAGCCATGTAGATACTATGGCCAGGAAAGCACACCGGTGCTTCTAATTCCTCAGAAGTCTAAGGAAATTTGGCATGTCCCTGATGACTCCCACCAACTTTTAAATATGCACCATAGACAGCATCCTATCTGGATGTATCACAGCTTGGTATGGCAAATGCTCTGCTCGAAACTGCAGAGCATTGTGAACACAGCCCGGTCTATCAGGATAACCAGGCTTCCCTCTATTGACTCTGTCTACCCTTCCCATTGCCTCAGGAAAGCAGCCAACATAATCAAGGACCATCCCCACCTCTCTTCTCCCCCCCTTCCATCAGGCAGGAGATACAGAAGGTTGAGAGCAGGTACCACCAGGCTCAAGGATGGCCTCTATCTGACAAGTACAATTTATATATTTTAACAAGAAATATCAATTTACAATACTGACACTTTTTGTTTTACTTGTTTCATCATCTTACTAACCATCTCTTACATCATATAACTATCAGAATTAGTTAGCACACCTCTGGAATCTATACTGTCTGCAAATTCAGATATTTACTATGCCTATATCTAAATCAGTGATACACAGAAAAAGCCATGAGGGGACAGTGGTACCCACTTCCAAGCACTCCAAGAACTACTCTTTGCTTACTCACATTAACCACCTTCTGATCTAGTTTTCTATATTTCCTTATTTTATACTTCTCCAACAGTTTGTAAAACAAAATGAGTAAAAAAAATGTATTTTCCAAACAAATTCAGCTTTTTCAATAGGAACCAATCAAAAAGCATCTATTAATCAGCACAGATATATACAGCACAGCACAGAAACAGATCCTTTGCCCCAACTTGTCCACCTCATCTCATTTTCCAAGGCAGGAAATTATAAAATAGATGATAAATACAGCTATTGAAAATAAAACTGCAGAACACTGGAAACTTGAAATAAAAGTAGTGATGCAAATACTCAGAAAGTCAAGCAGCATCTCTGGAAAGAGAATCAGAGTTAGTATTTCAGGTGAAAGATAAGTCAGTTACACTCTAGATGTGTCAGGAGAACGGAGAGGTGGCCCTGGTCAGGGCAAAATAAAACTATGAGTATCTTTTACATGTAGACTATAAAGACAGGATTAAAATAATTGCACTATTTCATATATAGTTTGAAAACTGTCTAATAGAATCCACTTTTTATGTGAAAAGCAACCCAGATGCAACGTCCAACCAGAAAATGGTTTTCATTTCAAGAGATGTTCTAAACCCAACTGCTTACAAAATATAATTAACTTAAAAGAAAATGACTTACAAAACCTTGAAAATATGGCATAAAACAATATTTTTAGTTACAATATCCATTATAAAATCATATGCTTATTGAGATCAGCATGATACTTAACTAGACTGTCTTTATACCTAAACGACTTCTGTTGCAATGACATCAAGTGAAAGAAATTCTTTGTTTTGTTTGCAGTGTCACATTTCAGTGCTATATACATTATTGTAAGACATTTGACAAATATTAAAGGTCTGCTGATAAAGAGCTATTAGAATTATTCACTTTAAAAATTACTTAGTTCATCTTAAATCCTCTCAAAGAATCTCCTTTGAAGTTACAGTATTAAGTCACTATCAATGTATAGATCTATTACAATGAATGCATTAAAATTCACCCTTGGATAACATATTTGTGAATCCATAATTCTATTTCTAAGCTATGGCCTTCCCTTACTAACTTTGAAATAAGTCTGTTTACTAATGAGGGAACCACCAAAGCTTGAATAATCAAGCTAAATATTTGATAAAGTAACACACCATCCAACCTGCCTTATGCATATGTAGAATTAGCAAAATAATGAAGGCATAAACT
The DNA here is from genome assembly GCA_034780895.1 of Rhynchobatus australiae. Taxonomy (NCBI): domain Eukaryota; kingdom Metazoa; phylum Chordata; class Chondrichthyes; order Rhinopristiformes; family Rhynchobatidae; genus Rhynchobatus; species Rhynchobatus australiae. Next base: position 48,138,284 of record JAUZTB010000118.1, on the reverse strand, counting down.
ATAAACATATTTTAAATGCTCAACAGCTTCTTTTGGTTACAAAAGGGACCATCGCAGAACATTAATTGTATTCCAGGCAAAACGTTGATTAAGTAACTGCATTACTCAGAAGAAAATTGAATTATTTGCAGCAATTAAATTAAGATTGTTTGATTAGCATTTTTCTAAGTACTTTAAACTAGGAACAACGTTTATGATAGTTAAATATTCCAGGAGAAATCACCTACATGAATTCATACCATATAATAGTGCAGTTTTATGTTGATCATTTGCATTTTTTATATATGCCCAAGAGGCAATATAAAGAAATCAAGCAGACCGCCAATAACAATAGAAACTGAAAGTTGAATAAATCCTTGGAAGTTTGCGTTGCACTAACACTAATTGGCCACAGACTCTATCTGATGTCGTCAAACTAAAAAACAAATATTTTTATGATTGTTTTGAATATTCAGTTGTACTCTCAACTTGGGTAATAAATATGTTTGATACTAGATGACTAATCATTTCTTATTGCAAAACCCTGTGATCACATCACTGAAAAACATATTCAGACTGGATATTAAAACTTAAAATATCGACAGAGTAAATCAATAGAATATCAAATTTCTGCAGATTTTTAGCTAACTAGTTCAGAATGATAAATAGGAGATATTATCTGGACAAAGTAACCTCCCATTTTCCTGGATAAAGTATGACAGTGTTTAATTTTATAAGAAGGCAATGATAAAAGTAACATTACAGATTTCTATGATTGTTTGTACACACTTGAGGCATTAAACTACTTGAGTGGAATTGACAGCTTGTGAAGAGGATATTTCCAATTGGGAGAAAACAGAACTAGAGGAACTAGAGGTCAATTCTTAAATCCATTTAAGACTGACGAGGTGAAATTTTCCCCAAGGGTCTCCAGTCTTTGGAACTCTTCCTCAAAAGGGTGGTGGAAACAGAGTCTTTGAGAATTTTTAAGGCAGAGTTATAGAAATTCTTGATAAGCAAGTGGGCAAAAGGATACTGAAGTTGGCAGGAATACAAAATTGAATTTGCAATCAAATCAGTCATGATCTTATTGAATGACAGACTTAAGGGGCCAAGTGGCCTACTTTAATTTGTATGCTTGTATGTTGAAATGGAAAATTGCCTTCTTTGTAATACAAGGGAAGATCTTGAATGTGTTTAATGTTTATGCTCTAGCACCACCCTTGGCAAGTTGTGTATATACATACAATCAGCATGACATTTATGCAAAACCCAGGCCTTCAATAAACCCTTGCTTGTTTTAGGAAATAATATTGCAACCTTGGCACTCCCTAACCTAAAATTCTGAACAACTCAGCTGACAGAAAAGATCCCAAATTCCAGATACCAATGGGGCCAAAAATATTTTACAAATCCATATCCAGCTATGTGGTGATATGACTATTTATTGAAATGCATGGAGGAGCATTTAAAATGAAAGTACTCTCTATGAAGATCTTTCACCCTCACAATTCAAAAGAAATCCATACTTTTCTTGGTCAATGGGTGTCAATCAAATTTATCAATCCATCACCATACGCAAAAGGTTCCAAACCAAGATATTGAGAAAATAGCACATAAACTCTGTATTCTAATACCGAATGTGTATTCTTTTCCAACTCACCCAAGCTTTAATTGATTGGACATTACAAGGAACTGCCAGTAGTTCCTCTGCAGCATTTCCCAGCAGAATGGCCAGCATATTCCAGATTGTTAAGAGGCATTCGTGAATGTGGAAGTTCGTACACTGGCAACTCTTTACCATTGATTTCACAACTACACCCAGCTGCTTAGACCTGACACAGTGCTCTTTTCCAGAGCAAACATGAGGAATTAAGATTAATATTTTATCCATTTTTTAAAAATCGAGTCCATTTACGTGTTTATTTCATTTTAATACTTCAATTCAATACTCCACCAAAGATGGAGCTTGCTCATTTCAACAGGTTGGCTAAAGGAAATAAATGAAAGACAGGTGCAATCTTATCATACAGTCTGCAGTAATTACAGATGGCTTGCTAATGACAGCTAATTCAGGACCAATATTTTATAGGTAAAACTTCAGTCCTTGCCACAAATCCTAACCCAGCTGCTGATTTTATCCCTCTCCTTGACAGCTGTTTCGAGGCTGACCAAGATGATTCACAAACTTGGGATTATATTTGACACATGATCTCTTCCCCACTGCCCAACTTGGTAAAATGTCCCAAGGCTCTTTACAGCATGTGATTCGACAAAAAGTGCAGGCTGAAACCATGCTTGAATGGAACCATTTTCCTCAGGAATGAGGAAGTTGTCCATTT
>JAUZTB010000118.1:47525534-47536453 GCA_034780895.1 Rhynchobatus australiae | reverse complement strand
ATATATTGTTTCTAATGTATTAAAATTATGTACATAATATCAGTAAATGGTCTTCAAAGTAATACGTTGTCTGTGGGGAGTTCGGGGACATTTCTGAGGGATGTGATGCAGTTTTAAGTGCAAGTTTCCCGTCCCACTCCCACTGTCCCACCACCACGCCATTTTTTTTTGTGTGTAGAAGGTGTTTTCCATTTGAAATGATTCTGTAAAACACTTTCGCCCAGTCACGGTTTCGGTGAGCGTTGCGATTTTCGTTTGTCAGCAGACTAAAAAATTTTGGGAGAGAATTATGAAAAATAACAATACTATGTCTGGGTGGGATATACTCGAAGTTATTATGACAGTTAATCCCAGGAGAATCGTCATGTGGATCTCTAAGCTCCAGCTGTGTCTTGGAGATGTATCCTATAAAGGGAAGGCCAGAACAAACTTTTTGCCATTAAGATTTATTTTGTACATTTCATCTACGTGTTTAATTAGAATAATAAAATTCCACGCGAGTTCTCTTAGAAAACTTGTTATCAAGTCAAGTCTATGGAGGACTGTCTTTGGGAAACCATTGCCAAATTTAAAACTTCATTTTCTGTTTTAATTCTTAGCATCAAACGAGAAACAATATATATCCGGGAAAGGGACAAAAAGAGATAAACTTTTCTTTAAAAAGAACTATGGTCACAATTAACTATTATACTCAAATCATCACAGAAATTAACTGCATTGCAAGCAAGGTTTTGACCAAGGTGACACGTTACCAATGTTTTCATCTATCAATCATAGAAGGTAGGTAAAAAAGTTTCCTGAAGAATTAACCAGCATCGTACTTCACCTGACCGGTGACCAATGACCATTGTTCTGTCTTGTGGAATAATGGGATGCACCGTACGTTTCCAGCTACAACCCTACACCTTCAGATCCCCATGGAACACCTTGCAAATACCACCTCACATTGCTGGGGTGAATAGGACAACGGAAGCCTTTCACTAAAAATAAAGAAAGATTTAATGTCCTGCTTATTCTTATCCCTGATACATGCTTTGCATCGTTTCGTGCACGAACGGCTTTATCTAGTAATCGTTTAGAAAGATTGATTTATATAATTGCAAGTTGCTCTTATTATAGTTGTTGATGATGATGTTCTCCTCCCTAAATCTCACACCGTTCCAGTGTAGTTAAATAATCAAAGATAAAGGTTTAAAATAAAATGTAACGAATAAAGGAATGGAAATATTTAGTGTTTAATTTTAATGAGTCAAAAAAGCATGGGGAACTCATGCTGGTAAGGAATGGGCGTGCATTACGTGAGGCAGCAACACACATAAGCGACAAAAATGACTATGGTTATTGCGTTTCAATCTTTTGATTACCTTTTACTTTTAGAAAAGGGTTTCCTAACTGTAAACACATCCCTTCCGCCATTCTTCTCCCTGCTTATGTGTGTTTTTCCTTTAAGATGGCACTTTTTCGTCATATTCATCACCGCACCCACGAGATCCTGTCACTTCTTGTTAGTTTTGTCTCTCTGTTTGAGTTTCTTCTGTTAATATTATTGAAATCTGCGTCCTATGAGTTTGTCTACGCTGTTGACAGCAAAGTGGTGTTAATTTGAGCGACAGTCTCAAAAATCCTGTTAATTTTGGCCTTTTGCCCAATCCTGGGCATTGATTTAGAACAGTAAACCCGGACTTCCACTATCAGCAGGGATCAACCTGTCCTTGGTCCTGAACATGGTGGTGGGCTAGATTCCAGTACAAGGATGTAAAGAACCTCTGTAGCAGAAAAACAGACGCAGAAAGATAGAACCTGGTCGAGGGGAAGTGAAAAAGACGAAGAAAGGGAATGAAAAAGGAAAGAAACCGATAGGTAATAAAGAGGAAAAGTGATCAGGGGAGACGACGGGACAAAAACAACCAGCCCACGCTTCCCATTCAGAACAGATCACCCACATGAATAATGGTTGACAAATACGTTGGACATATTCAGTCAAAAAAAAAGAAATGTAGAGTGGCCAATAACCTGATTATATTCATGGCAAGACTTGCATAGTAGTTACTTGGATTTCCCTTTTTTAATGTTTATTCCTGTCAGTGGAAGCAAAGCTGGGAACCTCCACAAGGGGCTGAAACATGTTCAAAAGACTAAAAGCTGGCTAGAAAGACGATTCACCAAACAGAGACACCTTCAGGATGCTCCTATTAATAGCTTACAACAACTGCTTCCCAGAACCAAGTCAGGTGCCTGTTAGAATCTCCAGCCTTAGCTTACTGCTCCGAGCATGAGCCGGCCACAGCACAGCCCAGGACATCCACCTAATCACTTCCGGCAAAAAAACGCCCATTCTTGTTTAAACCGGGTGGATCAAGCTGGCTAAATTACCGCACTTTTCATCTCCCTGGTTCTTTCTCTCTCTCTCTCTCTCTCTCTCTCTTTCTCTCTCTCTCTCATACACACACACACACACACACACACACACACACACACACACACACACACGAGCATATATTTCTTTCCGCCTGTCGTTCTCTCTGTCTCAATCTCCCTCTTGGCGTTATTCACTGTCTTTCTCTTTTTGTCTGTGTGCCGCCGTCTCTCTCTCTCTCTCTCTCTCTCTCTCGTTCAAGGTCAGACTTATTCTCCGTGAAGCACTGTCCAAGGACAGGTTTCCGCATTACTGATTTAAGTCGACAGTGAAGAGTCTTAAACTGAGATCCCTGTTGTGTAATGAGAAGGCGTGGAAGATGTCCTTTGAAACTCCACAACAACGCAGATAGATCCCAAAATGAAACAAATTATCTCTGAATTCGAGACCCATATTTGTCCAGCGGGGTAATTAGAATAAAAATTGCCTTTATGAAGCCATTGAAACTCGGGAAAATTTTAAAAGAAGATCTTAGGTATGTTCTTGTGTTCCATGTGCTACGTTCTATACTCCTAAGAGTAGATGTGGCGAGCGGTCAAACTGCTAGCGAAGCAGAATAGAGGAAGTTTCCAAAGTAACGCTTAAAAAGACAATTTTTTGCTTACTAAAGCAATTATGTACATTGCCCTTCACACTGGGTAATAGATCAATAAATCACCAAATATTTCTGACAAAACAATTACAGTTTAATTCAAAATTATGCACCTTCGCTAAACAGGATCAAGAGGCAAAGACACTCACATATGAACTGCTCCTATTCCTGCAAGATGCGATTGGAGTGGATCTTCCGATCTGTTTTAAGCGGAGTGGAATTGAATGCAATAGCATCGTGAGCCTCTTAACAAACCTTGCAGGGAATAAATGTGTGTAATAGAGAAGGGGGAGAGAATGACTGGTGGCAACGATGGACTGCTGGTTGTGCTTAAAGCTTAGTCAGTGGGGACCTGAATGCTAATCCCTGCTTCACTGCGCTCCGACCGCCCTTCCCTCCACACGCTTTGCTTCTTCCTGAACATTTAATTTCTCTTTCTATGGACGTGCGGTTGCTGCTGAGACTGATCTGAAGCCAGCAGCTTTCCATTACTACTCAGGGTCTGGCCGAGAGAAGTTAGTGGCGGCGAGAAAATGGGAAATTAGAGAATATTCCGAGGTTTTTTTTTGCTCGAACAAATCATTTTTCCTTGTAGTTGAAACGTGAAACTTGGCTAGGAACATGTCAGATTTTCATCATCAGAGAAGACAATCGGTAACTTTCAGTTAATTGTTAAATTAATTAGTAAATGACAGTCTTCCTATAGTCGTGTCAAATTCATTGAGATTTATAACTCAAACCGAGCCGTTAGCAACGTAAGCGTTGCAGTGGTCTATTAATCTGGTCACTGGAATTTATTCTAGCTCCTGCCTGTATTAACTCTCCAAGATTGCATAACTTTCAAATAAGAAACGTTCTGCCCTGGTGTGTAACCTTGTTTAGAAAGTGTTTCGTTATTCGTTTGGCCAACTTTCGAGCCTGGTAAGAGAGTCAAATGAACTGTCTGCTATTTAACTATGCGTCAATTAGTGAATTAGAAATTGTGCAAGAACAAAGCAAATGTGCAAAAAGGGGTGCACGGTACAATGGGAACTGTGATCGGGTTTAATTCACAGAGAAAGAGTCGTGTTCCCCAAGTTTGATCAATTATGGCAGGAGGCCTGGCTCTAACCGTAGTTGATCTCAGTGGAATTTTTTTTTCAGATCCAAGGACCCCCAAAACGACTGGCGCAGATTTCTCTAACATTTCGTTTGATTCATCTGATTACTGGCCTTGCTAAGATTTTTTAAAATTGCGGTTTAACCCTAAACTCTAGTTTTCGAACTTCCAATAAGTCAATTAATTTTAAAAACAATATTGTCTCACCGGGGCCTGTGATAGGTCAGTCACGCTTCTCCTAGGGGAACAAAATCACTGGAAGCCTGGTGATTTCAAATCCCTTGAAAATACAATGGAGCTCGTCCAAGTGCAAAGGAAAATAAGAATTATCTTACTAAGGTAAAAAAAAGTTTCCGATGATCACTGACCCAAACTCTGGCAGAGCATCAATAAAAATAAAAGTTCAGCTCCCGCTTGTGCTTTGATAAATTGATCTGACTTGGGTAATGACATCCCATCTGTACCCCAGGCCCAGCGTTCATGCACGTGTAATTGCAATTTTAAATCGTGGTATTATAAGATGATAGAAGGGTTTAATCTGCCCAAAACCCCATCGTCTCACACAACATCTGCATTAATATTTCTCCACTATAGCATGTAATGGTTACTCCTCTCCCATCCCACAAGTATAAACGGTGGAACTTTATCAATTTTATTTCCTAACATTAATAATTAAGCAAATGATTCATAAAGGAACTTCTTAGTTTAATGTGCAATTGAACTATTTCTTCTACAAAACGCGACATCATCAAAATATATGAAATATCAACGCAAATAAACCTAATTAACGCGAGTGTCCGAGACTAAGAGAAGGAACAATATAAAGTGTTATGTTTAGGTTTCACTTTTTAGCTGTGAATTTGTATGCCGGTTTGTTTTTCGTCTGTTTAAATAAGTAGTGTTCAGCTTGTTGGTTTCATGTAGGGGTGAGTGCCGCGTGTTCTGGTGCCGATATGTGCAAATACACATTTTTCTGGGTGCACATACCACTTGGCATAATTTAATTTCGAGGCAAAGAGCCTTGTTCGAAATGTTCGCCTCTGTGTATAGGTATGATATTACATGTTTATGTACCCTCTGCACCTGGATTCGACGCCCTCATCTTTTGTACCAGGCAGCGTGAATGTAAGTCCTTCTAAAGGCTGCCAGGGGTCAGGGCTGCCGTGTAAAGTGAGGGAGCAGAATGTGGGGGTAGAATGTGCTCTCGCTGTCACTCTAGTCTCTGCTAAAAAAAAAGTGACTGCAGAGACTGACACTGAAACAGCAGCAGCGGTGTCTATAATCATTGCCCTGCACATTAATATGTGTTAACTGTGTCTATGCGTTTCCTAGGCATTTCTAATATTTATCTTTGTACCTACCAGCTATTTACTGTCTGTTTGGAAGGGCTGACATATATTAAAGGATTATTTTGCTTTCTTATAACCTAGGGATTTCTTCTGTATTATGCATGGCTTTTACTTGCTGGGGTTTTGGCGAATCGTTTTCTGCTATTCTCCGATATCTGATTCTCTTAATTTAAGGATTACCTTGTTGTTATATCCTTTCTGATGGATTACCTGCAGGAAAGGCTTTGTCTGGGATATGTCGCTCCTGGATTATTTCTTCTCCTCATATCTGTAATGTTAGGTTTGAATTACTTCTGATTCTCTTGCCTCTAACACTATTTCTCATTATTACTTTCTTGCCTGTAAGATTGTTTCCATTATTACTATTCCACTGAACACACTGCCCGATGATGAACGTTTCCTGTTTGCACTATAATTTCTGATTTATTTAGGCTTTTCGCTTCCCCCTCGGAATTCGGCCTTGTGTATAATTTCTAGGAATTTTCAAATTCATGCTCCATTCAGGGTTGAATTTCCTCTAAGATGTTATTGTTGCTGAACTGTAATTATCAGTTTGGGCCCCATTTGGTTTCAGGCAGATACCATGTTTGACATTTCTCTTTCCTCTTGCCTCTTACCTGCCCAGAATCTTGCTAACGCAGCCGTGGCTCACTCTGAGCTGTCTGGAGATGTCGCAGGGTCTCACTCCTTGGTGGGCCAGTTCCACGATTCGCTGCCGGACAACATCGGGGAGAGGGCGGCCATTCACAAAGACTCCTCCGAGCTGATTCACCCCGCCATGCCCTGTATACAATACATAAAACAGAGAGAGAAAGAAAAGAAACACTGCAGCTATACAGTAAGCACTTAGTCCGTGTCTCCCACGTAGAATTATCGGCAATGCACGGGCCAGCAAAAAAAAATATAGGGGGGTGAGGAGTTCAGAACCCTTTCCTCTACACAGTTATGGAAGGGTAGGATTGGGATGGCGTGGGGACGGGGTAGGGGGCACAGTGGTTTTGGAGTAATACACGGGCTGGAGAAGTTAGGAGAAGAGCAATGGGGTGAGCAACCCGCCGCATTTGGTTAGAGGGGAACACTTCCAAGGAGGCAAGGACAAAGTGGCTTTCTGGAACACCCCTCACATCACGTCCACACGCTCTCAGCCAACAACTGCCCTCAGGAAAGGGGCAGCTAAACACTCTAGTGGATTATAAAATTAACGCAATATACGCCAACAGTCCCTTCAGTTACAGTTAGCAGCTTTAAAAATGTACAGTAAAGATCGTTGCTGTGAGGCTGAGGCACGCGAGATGTTCACTGAAAGTGAAAGTGACCCACTGAATTCGGAACAGAAAAAGCGCCCCTTTCGATGAAACTTCAGCTTCCTGTCGCTCGGAGATTTGTGGACAGATATTAGTCCCGTTCAGTCTTCTGGGAGCAAGACATGTTTCTTTTGAGTAATCGGCTGCAGAATTGCGAACGGTTGGATTCTCGCAGCGAATGTAACAGAATGTTTGGATATTTACCACACAGTTAGTGGTAGCTCGCACGTTATCTTGCAAAAGAAAACAGTATATTTTTATCCTAAGGGGATAGTAAATTTCGATGGCTTTCGAGAATGGGAAAGGAAATAATAAATCCTAATTCGGGATGATAATGATTTCCAAAAAAAACAGCATTCCAATTTGGATTCAGGGGATCTACATTCGGAATTAAAATACGTCCCTAAGTGTTAATAAATGAAAATCGGCAACAAAATTGTTTTATGCAAAACTTGGAGTGTTTGACATAAATCGTCCCATATAAATCTCCAGGGTTTTTTTTTATTAGTCTGTGTCACAGCCGGAGGGAAGGAAAGTTATAACGAGAATGGATTGATACCTGCAGCAGAGGGGTAATCTGCGCCGGGAGGTACTTAGTCTCTTTCGTTGCTACTTTTACCGGATTTAGCACTAAGTGAAATTAACGCCTTACTAATGAGGCAAAAATATGTATTACTTCCGTTTCGTTGTCAGTGAAATGGTACCTCATTTCAGTCTCTGGAGCTGAAAATTGCGAACTAGAAAATTTGCAAGTGTTTTTTTTCAAAAGAAAATCATCCGATTTCACGCCAGATCAGAATAAATTCCTTTTCATTGCCCAGTTTTTTCTGAGATTTTAACCATTTTTTTAAAAAGTTCAAAATGAAACTGCGGCTATTTCCTATTGCAAACGGACCAGGATGATTAAATATATAATTCAGTCTTGAAATAGATTAATACCGGATAGGATTCTAAAAATACATTACTCTTATAGCAATATCTCTTTATAAAATCAATAATATTTGTTTCGATCTTAAAGTTAGTGTCTGCGCAGTTGCTTCACATCACTGTGCTGTAACAATTTTAAATCGATACATTTTGTTTTGAGTTGGAGGGATAAACTTAAACCTGTTTTACACACAGTAAACCTGGCCAACGAGGTGCCATTCCTAAAGTGTGTCTAGACCCTTCTACAATATGATTAGTTCGAGTTGATAAAGCATCTGTTTACAAGCTGTAGGTATAATAACACTTAACACACCGTGATAGGATGTGTCATTTCATATAACATCGACCAAATGGACAAGTCCCAGCCAACTCTGTCAACCAAAACAAACGTGCTGGAGATTTCTGCGTGGTCCAACTCCATCAGTGAAGACTTTCACTGTTTTACCTCGGCTTATTACTCGCCATTGTATTCACAACAGTAAAAGCAATTTGGATAATGCGAAACGAAACAGTTAGGCGTCGACCTTATTTATTGCCCTGGTTAATACTCCTTTGCAACTTACTGGCAACTAAATCATTTTTTTGGTTCAGGAATGTTAATGATCTTCTACTAAAGACACTGACGTTCACTACAAACCGTGTTCGTCACAGAAAGCAACAATACCATATCTTATTTCTGAGTAAAAGTATATGCAATTAAAATAATATTGTAACTGTGTCCTCGAATGTTGCTGTTTTATATTTAATTATGAGAATTAAGAAATCGATTAATTAACTCGCTTTTAATTCAGGAACATTGGGGATGGTAGTAAAATTAGCCGTGCACGTGTGACTCGGTTGTGATTTTCAGCAAAACACGTTCCCTTTCCAGTACTTCGCGTTGCTCCGGGTCCAGGGACATCTGAACATCGGTTTGTGAAACCGGGTACTCCAGCACTCCTTACACACTCTCACTCACTAGGAACCGCCAGACGAGCCAGGGAAGGAGCTGCCTACTTACTATGCATTGCTGCAAACGGGTCGTGCTTACAGTGGATTTCCATGAAAAGGCGCAGCCGGTCTTCAACTCGGAGAAAACCTCGATTTTCTGGTCTGGATTTAACCCCTTCACCTATACTCCCAAAAAACAAAAGAGGGTGAGCAGCGCCCCACGCAAACCCAGAAGAAGATCTCGATCCCAGCCACTAATTGTAGGTTCTACAGCTTTGTGATCCTCAAGGTTTCAGGCGGATTGTGCAAGAAACGTGAAAGTTAAGTTTGTCAGATGCAATGCAATGCCCCCAAAAAATGAATCCAATTGCTACTCAGTGACAGCAGTGAATTTTAACTTCGAAATCGTTCACACCCGGAAAAAAATCCTTTTAAGAATTCCAGCTTCTTTTTTTTTGGCGTTTTCCTGTGCAATTTGTCCGCTGTGTGTGCAAAGGCGGGTTCCTGTTTCCCCGGAGTGCGCTGGCCCCCTGCTCTGTATTCAGTCGCGCTCAGTCTCCTCCATAGTGTTTAAATGTGGCTGAGCCCACAGTGATTCGGCGCTGATTCGCCCGAGGCTCAGCCCTGCGGGGACGACGCACGGCCCCGGCTACTGTCAATCACATCATCACCAGCCAGTCAAGCAATCTTTGCCGTTCCCATTGACCAATAGCACCAACCAACTCAAGGTCTTGGCCAATCACCGTGTGAGCTGCTGATTCATTCACCAATGACCCTCATCCTCATCTGCGAAAGTTGGCCAATCGTACGGACCTGCTTTTTAACGTTCACCAATTATCTGCAAGTCGTAGCGATTACACGAGGCGGTCGTTTTGATAACTGGTTATCTCATGTTGTATTCTGATTGGTCCATTCTGTTAAACCCTGGAGGAGCGTCTCTCTATTAAAGGGAATTCATTCAAATGTCCAAAACGGAATCTAATTTTTCATTTGAATAATTTTAGACAATTATATTCCAAAGCAAATCCTTTTTGCTTCTTTTTGTTTATATAAATAAGTCATTCATTTCTATTCTAAGTTAAGGAGTCTGTAAAATTCTAGTGCCTGACTTTAGTAGTAATACCAGTTAAGAAAGCAATGTAAAAGTTGACACTTACGGCTGAGCGATATTAGCTAGGAAACAATTGCGTCACAACAAAATTAAGGCATTGTTGCAAAATGTATTTACAAAATTATTCTAAGAAAAGACTGAATGCAATGCTGTTAATAGTAAAGTGTCGATCTGTATATCGAATTATAATATAGATATAAGATCTTGAGTATTTTGTTTTAAACACTCGCCGCTTTTAATAAACATTTTGTAAAACTTTAGCCAGAGAATCACTTTTATAGACAGTTAACAGGTGTCATGTATTTACAACGTGCCTCACATCCAATGATACTTTGTTATTATTTAGGCTGAATGCAGTGAAAATGCATTAATCATTTAGTAAGTATGTAACATTAATTGAGTATAAAATATTTGTTCTACTACAGGCACTTAGGGAATCGTCAACTCCGAAATCCGGGAATTTATGAAAAAAAGTCACCCCAGGACGAGTTAATCTTCTAAACCAACGTAGCTCCATTTTCATTATTTAAAATATCTTAATGGTCACTCACACAGACTTAATTGTAATCGCGGTTAGCCCTGCTCTGAGGGGCACTTTTATTGTTGAATTTCCACCTGCAGCTGGAGACCACATGGGAGCTGATTTTTTTTCTGTACGTGCACGTGCACAGATGTACATCTGTACTTACACACACAGGAATATATGTACGAGTTGTATTTACACATACATTTGCTCTTATTTGCACAGTGTACTTTTTATTTGTGGATCATAAGCTCTGTCTGTATTGAAGCTACTAGATAATTTTGGATAATCTTCTCTTAATCAATAACCGTACAATTCCAGTACTATTTCATAAATTATTGCATTTGTTGATTCGACATTTCAAATAGACAACAGCAGCAGCTCATCAATGTGGGATGCATACTACTTATGTATCCGCCAGCCAAAAGTATAGAAACAAATCGCTTTGTTGTTTTAGTCTGAAAATCAACAAATAATTTTCAAAGGTTTCATTGTAAAACTCAGCAAATAAAAACATGTTTAAAACGCATTTGATATTTCAAGTCAAAAGTTAATTTGTGTATGGCGTATTGTGTATTAACCACTACTATAACTTCGGCCCCTCAGCAGACAACTGCTTTAATATCGACATAAGAATGTCTACAAATATAAGTTAATAGTTTATCAGC
>JAUZTB010000118.1:47508543-47521953 GCA_034780895.1 Rhynchobatus australiae | reverse complement strand
AAGAACTGAGCGACCGTCTGAGACAGATTAAGCACAGAGGAAGTATAACTCTACCGCCGAGCAATTTTCAGAAGTGCTTGCGATTCATTTGGGGTCATTCCGACTTCAGAAACTTTTCATTGGATTTTAATGCTGACATTCTAACTTTCTCTCTCTCTCTCTCTCTCTCTCTCTCTGCCTTTCAACATTAAGATTAACTTCCTGGGGAACAATCACCCACATATGTATCCAAACTCCTAGGCACAGAGGCCTTTTGTTAAATTCGTCATTAGGAGTAGCACGCATTGCAATTGGCGACAGGGCTCTGAAAGATAATGCAGCGAGCAAACTGGTCTAAGAGCATGTTTCTAGTGTAACTTCAACCGCAGATAACCTAGGAACTTCTGTGCGCTGAATATTTGAAACTTAAACCAATGCATTCCACTAAGTAGGGGAACATCACACCCATCCTCAACTGAACTGGGTCTTTTTCAATTTAATCCGCACCCCGGTGTAGATGCAGCTCCTGCGTACAACATAAAATAGAACGAGGGAGACATTTCTTGCGCCACTTCCGTTTCCAGTTTAGATGCAGGGATCAAGAGAGTCCTCTCGAATTTTCCTTTAAACTCCCGTGTAATCGCTCACACTGGGGGAGGGAGTGGGGTGAGAACGATGGGAAGAATACAGCGTTTATGCAGAGCTGTACATTGGAACCTTCGACAGAGGGCACCAACACTCACCAACTACAGGTTGTCACTTTCTCTTTCGCGGTCCCACTTCCCCTCCTCGTGTTTCCCTAGACATATCTCTCTCTATCCTTCGGCACAATTTTCGCTCGTTGTCTTTTTCCATTCTATAATTCCTGCATAGTTTCATCATTCCCCAGTTCACCCTAAATCGTTGTTTTAATTGCATTTAACCATTCGTCCTTGAAACGTTATTCGTTAGCATTTGGGGATGGACTCCAGGAAAGCAAAGCAGTCGCTCCGATAACCTTCACTTAAGGGTTTGAAGATTAGTGGCAATGACAGTGAGATCAAAGGGATGTTGCTATTGTCAACTAATTAAAGGCGACATAATTTTGATCGTTATAATTTTGACATAATTTAAGATTATGAACATTTTTGAACCTAATCGTTGGGCCTAATCAATAATCAAAAGTGAGTACCATGCGGAAGTAGTACTATTAAATTTAGGCAGCTATTCATAGAACCGCCATAAATGTCAACCCCTTGGTTTAAGAAGTTGCCTTCGTACATCAACAATCCCGACATGTAATGACATGATATCATTTCTGATTTAATGATAATCCCAGATTGTTTAATGATGTAATTCATATCCCAGGTCCAAAGTGAATCCGACAGGCCAGTGTGAGAGGCCCAGTCAAATAAATGTGTGTTATTTGCTCCCGAAATTCTCCTGAACGAAAATATTTTGTGTAAAATTAATTGAGATACTTTATTTTCACTAATAGAACCTCGATTTAAAGCGGGGATTAAGGCTGTGGCATTCAGAACAAAATTAACCCGCTCTAGTAATCAGGAATGGTATGTAAAGATACATTGCTGGTAAATAGGTTGATGTAAACGAGCTTTTGCCAGTTATTAGGTATTGGTGGAGATTCAAAGCTGAGTTAAGGTTTAGATAATGATCACACGCATTGGTTTCACTGGTTATTTTTTATGCATATTTTGTTATCTCCGAAAATTTTGAAAGTGATGCAGAAGAACGGAATAATCTTTAAACGGTTATTCTTCCAAGTTTAACAGTGAAAATGACAAAAGTTCTTTTGCAAATGATTGGTTATTCACCTTTGACAGTGCCACTTGCCCCTGAATTCACTCAGATTTACACGAGGTGCACGATGCGAAGTACAAGTTGTATCAATCACCAATGTGTACCTTTATATAACCTTGTTGGCAGTGTACTTTATAGGTCTGATGTTAGATCTCTGACCTGCTTTTCACTATTTACAATATTTCATATTTGGATCCGTGGAACAGGTAAAGGGGATGAATTATGGAAAGAATTGTGACGGAAGATAACACATCTATCGATTCCTCTTGTATAATATAGAGCGTACTTCGAAAGGTCTAGCTAACTCTTGTGTTGTCTTGCAGACTGACAGGTGACTGACACTTGCCGCCTCAAAAATCTAATCTTCCTACATCAAGAAACATATAAGGCCATTGATTTAAGGGAGACATTGTAGAAGGAGCTAGGAATTGTTTGCGAGTGTGAAGATGGCCAAAAATGTGATTTTATCCAGGCAGGGAGATGTGGGCCTCACTAGAAACTCCAAACCACAGTGCTTCCGTGCAAGTTGTAATATCTGAATCTACCAACGGCTAAAAAGCAATGAGAAAACTGCAGTCCTTCTCTCTTTCTTTCACACGTCCTCCTAGTCTGGTGGGTTTGGCTGTAAAGGAGCAGAAAGTGAAGCTATTCTCTTCAAGGGGCGAAGGCTAGCCTATTGCTTTTCCATTGTAAGGAACTGCTGCCCGTTTCCTTGGCACGTTTTCTGGTTTTTTTTGATGCGGGGAGGGATGGGTGAGAGGGGATAGTTGTGTGCTAAATGGGCTTCATTTCACTGAATAGCTTTTCTCCTTGCATCCTCTGGGGGACATTCCTGCTGCAGGTTTCCTGGACCGGAAATCTGGCAGTCGAAGGCCCACTGAGTCTAGTTTGACAGAGATGTGAGGTGTGTGTTTTTTTTGCCCCAAACTCACTAATAGGAATTGATCTCCAATGTTTCATGAAGGAATCTCAATCATATAGTAACACCTGTCCCACGTCTTTAAAATGCATCATTGTAAAACCAGACTAGGTTCATTCAATGGGCATTTACCCTGTTAATTGGACAGTTTCGGCATCTGTTCTGAAGCCAACACGTTAGAAATCCTTGTAATTATTTCTCAAGGATGTCCGACTTGTTTTAAGTAAGGAACAAGTTCCATAATGGAACGTAATTATTCCGTTCTAGCTACTAATTTTATTTCCAGTTTTGTTTTCAATATTATCATTATAGATCAAGTAATGCAGCTTCTCTGAAAGCTAACACTGTTTAAACGTCTGTCTATGTGCACAAATAGTGCGTGACAGATACCCAGTTAGGGTTTATTTAATCTGCGATTATGCACGCAGATGATGTAAAGTTCATCATCAAAAGGGCAACTAATTAACTAAAAGGCAGCACCTTAAAACAGGCCCGACCACACCGAACAAGCGTGACTCGCACGTGCTGATACAAAGGCTTTCGACACTGTCATCTGTCAGCCAGAAAGCTGAAAGTAAACAATGATATAGATTATTTCACGGGTCACAGACAGGAAAAGCAGCTAATGTCCTAGAATGGCACAAATTCATTCTTGTGTCAGGCACGGCAACCAGTGCCCTTTATGATCGATAACTGGGCAGGGTCCTTTCGAAAGTTGAACTGGGGAAGGGTGGAGGGGTCAGTCAGGGGGTGAAGGGCACAGGATCTCACACCCTGTCTCTTTGTTTTCGGTGATTCCACGTGAACTATGCGACAGATTTCAAATTAATACGCTGCGTACTTGAGGTCAATATGTGGGATGTTTTCCTTTATATTGAAACATTTTGGATCCAGTCTGCGAATCGTCTATTCTGTTTCTTTTATTTTAACGCATTGTCATTGAAAGGAAGAGCAATCTGTCCTGTTAAAAGAGCGCCCCGTAAATCAACTGACTGCTGACGGCCTTGTGTTATTTTAAATAGAGGAAGGGGTGATGGGCAAACTGCGATTTTAAGAATGCCATCGGTTACCGAGTTGCATCGGCATTGGACTTCCTGCATTAAGAATTGGAACTCGTGATTGAGTTTCCTTGAATTACTCGATTCTCTCGACATAAACTGTCGTCTATTATCTGGATTAAATATTTAAAAGAGACGAGGGCAGTGGGAGGTGTGTGAGGCAGTGAATGGTAAAGGTTGAGGGAAGATCCTCCGACCTCATCCTTGACAAGTCAAGTAATGGACGTTTTGGTCTGGGTTTATAGAATGGTGAACAAACCTGTTGAATTTATGTTTAAATTAGAGTAAAAAAAACGTGTCTTGAAATTCTCGGAAACTTATATGCCGTTTCACACAGCGATACATCCCCTGCTTTTATCGCTAATTATGTAAGCTGTTTCTTCCTCATTGTTCACAACAATAAGATCTCAGCGTCCGTTTTGTTTTGTGCTCGGTATATCGAGGCGATTGATATTGGTAACGATTTAACGCTACTCAATGGAGATTACGTCGTTTTACGGAATCAGCTGCGTCCACAGGTGAGATGACAAACCGAAGAAAATAAAACAATATTTCACAGTCTAAGCACAGAAGAACCAGATCACAAATACAACTTTCCAGTTGTATTATACTTGCAGTCCTATTTCCTAGACTTTAGACTATATCAGAGCACGGGGGTTCGAACAGTTCCATGAAAATGGCACCCGTCCATTCAATATTCGGATTGCATTTTAATAGGAAATATCTACAAGCGAAAAAAACTGGATTTATCGGAGGAAACGGGACTGGGTGTTGCGTTGACAAATTGATCCGAGGGCCGTGAAGGAGCGTGATTTACCCTAAAGGTTCAGTACGCCTTGGTGCAATGACGAAAGTTATTGGCAAATCCATCTACTTCTGTTCAAAACACACGGTTAAAAACCTCGAAGTGGCAGCTGTGTGGTTTAAAATTGCCGATAAAATGTTTAGAATTATTCAAACGACGAATATTAATCAGAGAAAATAGGGGCAAATGAAAATCCAAAAGTCAATTTAATTCAGTTTCATTTTCCTATAGCGGCACCCGTCTGCACAAAACAAGGGCGTACATCTGAATGATCACACGTCTTTAGGGGCAGACGGGCCCATAGATCTTCAGAGAAAAGGATAGAGCAGTTTTTTTAAAGGCAGTTTAGTTTTTGTTTTTGCCTTTTGTCCTTTTAAGATGCTGTAATTTGAACGTTTATGCTTATCTACAAATTTGAACGGGATCAGTTAATCCTTGGGCCTCGCGCCCCACACCCTAATTTCACATTTCGAGTTTTTGTTTAGACAGAGTGGCGGTGCTAACTTAAACGCAGTTGCTGGGATGGGGGAAGGTAGATATTCACCCACAGGTCAATCGCAGCGATTGTCTAATAATCTCCCAAAGAGAAGCCAGAATGAGCAATTTCCAGTTTCTCCCCACCCGCAATGAATCAATCGAACTGTACACATATTTGAAAAAAGAATGCACAAAGCAAACAAGGCAGTGACAGGGCGCCGAAATCAGCCATTAGGCTATTTTTATGTTGCGAAACAGCACAAAATAGAATTCGATAAACATCCTCAATCAACGAGCGCACAAGTACACACGATCATATACACAGACAATCAAGAGCTCAGACCCATTCCCTCGCACACGAAAGCAGTAGTTTGTGGCGAATTGCAGCTTTTTTTTTATTCCTAACACTTTCGGCTGCAGACCAGATTCCTACAGCTTTCTGTTGCTCAGTGACACCAACACTTTGAAAATGTTCAACAAAAAGCAATTAAATGTGAAATAATTTTGCTTTAAAATATAATTAACTGATTGGACCTCAGAAATGACCCCTGATCTATCTTCACTGTACCCGGAATCGCCCACAGAGAGTAATAAAAAAGTTACAAAGCTCATTTTTGATGGAGAAACTCTGAATCCAGTGTAAACCAGACACCTCCTGGAAACCGTACATTTCGTCAGTGCCATCGCCGTTATCCATGCACAGAGATATACTTTCCTTTTACTTCTGCTGAATGTTCATTTTAAGTTTTCATAGAGCATTAAATTTACTTTAAACAGTTTCCAAGACTTGAATGTTCATAAAGGCTATCTTGATTATTTAAGATATTTCACTTTAAAAAAACAAATTGTCTTAAGTCTTGATAGTTTTTTATAACCACTGAATACTGTTCAACTCTACAAAATAAACGCCCGATTGTTGTCAATGCAGCCACTTCATGCTTGCGAATTACTTGTACATTTCACAGAACGATTTATAAACCTACCTGATCGGATACTCCTGAGGGCGCTGCCGTTTTTTTCCATACTAGTTGTGGTATTTCGAATCCTTTGTGAAAAGGCTGGAAAAAAAGTTTCTCCTTTTCGCTGTGTGTGTGTGTGTGTGTGTGTGTGTGTGTGTGTATGTGTTTTGTCGGCTCCGGATAATTTGACTCTTCCGCTACCCCGTCGCGTCTTTGGTGCTGCCCATTGATCCGAAACTAAACGTTTTAGGTGGAGAAAAGGCTCTGAACAAACCGTGAAATGATTAAGGAACTAAAAGAGCTCGCTACATGTGAGATCATGTCCTGTTCGCTTAAAAAAATCGCCAAGTCCCTCGATACAGCGAAAAGAAAGTAAAACTCTCACATCTGCCGGACAAATCACTCCCACCTATGGCACTCGGTAACTTTGGGGCTGGCTCTTTCGCCTCCTGATTCCACCCTGTTTACAATGCCTGGCATTTGCAAATACTTGCACCAGAGGATCGCTATGGACGGGAATTCTGAAACACCGCATCACACGCCGATCAAAGCATCACTCTAACATTCTGAATAATTAAAGCCTTTTCTCACCACTCCACTCTCTGCCTAACCCTCCTTCCTCAATTTACCCACAAAAAAACCCACATCAGATAGTTTTATCTACAGCCAGGGGCAGAATTTTATGCCCCCACCCCACCCCCAACCAGAGGGGACGCCGTACATTCAGAGTTTGTTTAGCTTTCGGTTTTCTTCTTAAATACGGCGCCGCTGTTTATAAATTGTATCGAATTGACTCTTAATGGGAGGGGGCACATTACCAAACGTTTGCTCATCCTCCAACCCCCATGCTCGTACTATCACACAAAATTGACATTATTCTAATATAAAATAGTATTTGCTACATTTTATGTTGCTACAATGTTTGCTACAATCTTATTACCACATTTTATGAGAAACTATTGACTGATTACTGTACCCAAGGTTAGAAATTGGCGAAGCGGACTCACTCGGCCATATTTCTGTCTGCAACACAAGCTAAAGTGGTATCAAAATTGGAGTAGAAAATATGTGCAGCAATTGCTAGCACAGCATTGCACTTGTTCCACAGGCATTTCAGATGTTCAGTTACTGCCGCACTTGACCTTTAACCGGTGACCGCAATGCAACTTTAAGGAAGTTTTAAATACTAATTCATTCGTGTCAATGGGAAAGTCTCGCAGCAGTTCAAATACCAACAACTGTCTGTGAATTTACACATTTCCGTCAGTGTCTCTTATATAATAAATTCGAATTTCTTTGGGCGTGCTTACATCGTCCTGCAAAAACGCAAATGAGTTCATTAAAAACCTCGAGTTACTGAAACCTGGGTCACTTTGACGACACTTGGAACTTTGATTTTTTTTCAGTATGTTTTACATATATAACACCATAACAACGCTCGTTCAGACTCACTATATATAAAAGCAATACTCAGATCAAGTGCCTTAGCTGGGTATAACCTCACGGGAAAGCTCAAAGCATGATTTCTAGCACACATCTAACATCAGTTTTCGACTCATATTACTCTAACACTTAAAAATATTGTTTATTTTGCTCTTGAAAGAGCCAGAACAACACGTGGAAGTGTTTATGATAAAAAAAACAATTCTTGACTCATCCCTAACGGATTTCAGTCGGAAACATGAATTATCCGTTCTGCAGAGATGTGCCGGTGGGCTACATGTTCTGTTTTTCGAGTTTCTGAAGAGCACTCGGGTCAGAGATGAAATTCAAAGAATATAAAATGCCCAATATGATATAGCCTTAGATACAACTTAGCCTAAGGGAAGAAATATTGTCGCCAATATTTTGTCATGTAATAACAATATATTAAGATCTAAGATAAAATGCTTTAGTTGATGGTCTTAATCGTATATTTAAACATTTGTTCATTCATAGACTAAAACAGGTGGGTTTAGACAGGATCGCCGCTTAGATCCTGATTACCTAAAATGCTTTTATTAGAAAATTAATATAATCAAATAATCAAAAATAGCTATTGGACAATTGACACAGAATTGAACTGTTTGCGACTTTATGAAGCAACTAAATATCAACTGTAAAGTAGATGTAACACATCAAACCAAATGCACATATTCAGATCACTGGATGTTTTATAAAATCCGAATTTGGAAATGCTGATAAATAAGAAGTACGGATAAACTTTATCTAAACTTACAGTGTTAAACATTGAAAATCTTCATTCTAAAATATTTAAAAGAATTTAAATGCCCTTTGGCTTAGGATCGCAATACTCCTAAAGGTGTAACCTTAACTCTGATCCTAATAGCTGAAGATCGCTAATAGTTTGTTTTCACTTAAGAGGCAATTTAATGAAAGGGAGGGGCTGGGGTGTTCACTTGAAGTTATATTGGAGCCCTCGCAGCTTACTCGGAACATAAAAATTAAATAATCATTTCTAATGCCACGTTATGTGTGAAACAAATCCCATGTGTTTCCCCATAGTCAGACGTTTTCATGGAGTACAATCAGATCTTGGTCTTGAACAGCTCTTAAATTTTAGGTTCTGCTCACGAAACACAAAAATTAATTTGATCAAGTGAACATATAGGCTGCCTCTTTTTACACACATTATACATGTATAAATATAATTACCATCAGAACTTATTCAATTCCAAAATTCTCAGTTATTTTTTAATTTGACACTCAGTATGTGAGTGCCATGTTTCTTCTTTAATTGTCATCACCTGCTTTAGCCAAATATTCAAAATGTTGCGTTGTAAATATCTGCAATGTGATTAACTTCGTGTATCATTAGCCCACACCGCATTAAAATGTACTGTGTATATTAACGCCCTAACTGATATCAGGGCGCAATAATTATTTGAAGCTATTGCCATCGCTGGTCCTTTCTATTCATTAATATATCGAGTGAAGCAGGACCCAGAACTAACCTTTGCGATCATTATTTATCGTTGTATCAATAGTATTGGTTTCATTCATCATAGTAGTCGTTCTATTATCTAAATATACACAGTTTTTTCTGCTTTTACATTTCTTCAGTGCAGCAGCTTACGGTTTACAACTTTCATACTCTTGAAGTCCTTTTCACAACTTTCAATTGATATCGGTGAGAATAATCCAAATTGTCTAAATGTGAGTGTTCACAAGTAGGAATATTATTATCGTGCTCGATAAAGCTGTGTGTATTCATCGGCAGTCCAGGTTCTTCCTTCGGTTGTGTGGTCTTAGCTATCAATTCCTCAATAAGCCCCCAGCTAACATTGAAAGGATATGGAAATATATTTAGCTGTCATTCCTTTTGATTATCTCGGTGTACTCACATTTTGCAAGTGTCGCCATTTGGTAAAATGAGAAACCGAAATAACAAAGTTTTAAAAGGAGTTACTTTTATGTGATTGACTTTGTTGATTCCAAGTGCTGATGATTGATAAAACTACACTGGGCTTTAAGATTCCAGAGTATGGCGCATGAGCAATTAAAGAGAAAATGTGGCCGATCTGTATGAGTCTGCAAAGTCTTAAATTCAGAGGTTGACAAAGGTTGTGCTTCACTTGCAATTCAGCAACCCTATTTGCCACATAAATCTTCAGCTACTTCTCAGAATCGCATCGAAGCCCATTCCGGTACTTCGAGGAGGATTTCAAGTACTACCACCGATCCACTGATTTAGGCGCTAATGTGACCTTTGATCTGCTGCAGTGTTTCCACTGGAGTTTTTCCTGATGGGGGAATAATGAACGGAACCAGAGGTGATGATTATAAGTGGAATACATAGATTTACATCGCCCTGGAAAAAGATCAATGAACCCGAGTCACCTGAAGAGCACGGCTGGAATAACCTCTTGCACCTAGTCAATAAACAGACAGGGAAAATGGCAGTCTAATTGATGATTTTCAGTACCGTGAAAGCAAAATAACCGGAATATACTGCCCAAGTTGTTTTTAATGTGAATACCCTCTGCATTTATAGATGCTGGAATGTCTCCAGTTTAAGCTATAAGCAAGCATATTTTTGAAAAGCTATATGAGGAAGTCTGAACCACCATTTATTCCTTTAATGTAATGAAATATATAAACAGAACGAATATTAATTTGCAGCTCATTGCTTAAGCCTTTTACCTTGGTCAAAATTTAAATACCACGTGGACGGACGCTGACTTTGAATTTTCTGTATTTGATGTATCTACTGATTCATAAGGCTTTCACCTGCACATTTTGTTGTACGTACGTCTCAAAAGTACGATTAAAATATGGTACCTGTCATCATTTCGCGCATTAGAGATTAGAACTCAGAGTTTCAAGGAAGATAAGTCTTTGTGTTAAAGCTCGGAACATCTCAAAATCTACTGTAAGCAGTAGATCGAAGCCTAATTCTATATATTCCCAACACGTGAACTAGTATTTTTTTTAAATGATATATGTGTATATGTTATCTTTCCTCCATATCAGAAACAGACAATTTAGCCATCCTGTTCCTTGGCCTCAAGTGACATAGCGCTGGAGATAGCCTCAAGGAGACATTCAGCGCTCAGAGTTCGTTATGTGGGAATCAATGACGAAGTCAAGTCAAATGTTCATGTTTGAATTTGTTGCCTTTCCGTGATGACACTAATTAACATATACACATCGACTGGTCACTGATCTGTTGCATATAATATGCAACGGAATAGAAAAGTGAATTGTCCATCATAAATAGCTCCAAAATATTGTACAATGTTGCGAGACAACGAACGGAACTAAGTTGTCTCTGATAAAACTATCAATTCGGATGTAAATATAATGTGCCTTAAAAAAAGGTTTTCCTTGTCCATCAAAGTCCAAAAAAGCCAACCGATAGCAGATGAACTATGCAAAAAAAAACAAAATTGTCGAAGAAAATGTAAGATAAATGTCATTCACTCTTAGAAAACAATGTTACAGAAACTTAAAAGGAAATACCAAATGGATAAAGTACATGGGCAAATAATAAGATTAACAAATAAATATCAGATAGATAAGCACACGAGCATTCAGATCAAGGCATTTGGTTAAATTGTGATCCGCCAATCAATCAATCAATCATCAAAAGAAATCGTGCCAGGAACTAGAAAAAAAACATAGAAAGAAACTGTAAATGGAATGATGGGAAATTAGTATTAATGCGCGATATAAATGTACATACTGCATTCAGAAATAAACCTCTCCAACCCAAAGTTATGAAAAGATGTGAAAAGTTGAATCCCGTTCACAATGTAAATGCACGTTAAGAGGCTACCCGAAACTTTTTCAAGGTGGACTTTCCCTTCTTTCCTCCTCATGAAGAATCACATAACCTCTGCTTTGTATCTCCCAACAGTGGTATGGCGAAGTCGTTGTGAGAGAATGGGCTCTTGTTCTATTCTTAGGTGCAATCGTCAAACTATCAAATAATCCCATATACTCAACTTTTTTACAAAAAAATCTTCTTCTGTGACTATCTTTCATTATGCTAATCCCTCATGTTTTCTTTCATAGAATTATCACCTTTCCATTAAAGTAATGTTCTAATAGATGTTCAAGAACATTTGCCAGTACAGAAAGAGATGGTATGTGAAATACAAAAATAGAAAAAAGACCTACATTTATATAGCACCTTTCACCTCCCTTTTCACCACTCACCCCCTCCCAACACCTTATAGCTAGTTAAACTGTTCGTTTAACGAGTAATGCGTATAGGAAATCCGTCAGATATTTTACGCAGACCTTGCGCCAATAGACAGCAATATGATCAATTATTTTTTCTTTGTTGTGATGTTGGTTGAGGAATAAATGTTGGCCGGGACACCGAAGGTAACTTCCCAGATCTTTCCAAAATAGTGCCATGGCATCTTTAATGTCTGTTCGAGAGAACTGTCGGTGCCTCAGTTCACCGTCTCTTCTGGGAGAACCCACCTCCAACGATGCAACTTTATCTCAGTGCCGTATTGAAATCCCAGCCAACAATTCCTGTTAGATGCTCAAGTACTCCCAGTAGCAAAACGTGCAAGACGCTGAACTGATGTTTAAATAAGGAAAGGGCGAAAGGGATGCTCTACCCTGAAGATGTTGTGCAAAATGCTAATTCAATCGGTTTTTGTCCGACACAATTTAAACTAATCTGAATTGTAATTTATTAGTACACTAATCTCATAGAGAATCTCTAAGACTTTGTCGGGATGGGACACGTTGGCTTTCTGTTTTTCAGTTATTTTCTCTCCTTTTCCACTCAGCCTGACAGTTATGGTCAAAAAACTGGGTCAGCAATTCGTTTCTAGGGCATTCCGCACCAACTGCTGGCAGATACCTAAACCTGATTTTCCTCTGATTTTTCTCTCCTTTGGTGTTGTCCACATGACACGTACGATCTTCGCTGTTTTGTGTGGCGTTAACGCATTGGGAATGACGTGCCCTAAATGACAGATGAACACTTCATAGCATTGGTAATAATACTCCACCATGCTGCCTTCAGTTTCAATATGATAACATCTTAATAAAAAATGTAACGAAAAATGAACAAAGGCAACATTTTCTTGAGTTCAGCAGTAAAATCGTTAATATTCGCACATGTACGCACAAGATCATCCTGTATGACCAGTGTCTCTGCCCCTTACAAAAGACCAATAAATAAACATTTTGAAATCTTACCGACCAAGGAATTTCAGTGGAGTGTGCTATGATTTCATCCCAAGCCTGTAAGCTTCAATGAACACAGAAAGTATATTTCACAAATATTTATTATGTAACCGATTTGAATTGATTTGGGGAAAATATTTTGTTAACTTCGAAGCGTATTCCGTACACGATTTGGCTTATGTCACAACTGGCTGGAAAACTAAATCAAATAGTTCCAATGGTTAACTTTTGACCTGTGGGTGAAACGCAATTTTTTGGCACTCTGCAGTCAGAAATATATAAACTTAATAAACATATAAAATCTACTGCAATTTACTATTCATCAAATTGCTATTAAAGGACCATTTCTGTTTTACACACGGATCATAAGGGATAAATGACATCGGATCTGACAACAACCTTTAACAAACTTGTTCTATTGTTTTCGTATTTTCGCATTCTTTCCTTGGAAGTAAACGTGACGCAGTGGGCTTCACTGGGTGATTGACAATCCGACTGATAGCAAAGTGAACACTCCTCACGCTGCATCATCCAAGTTTACAGCAGTCAGTAGGGTGGTTTGTCGTTTAAAACGGGAAGGTTTACGAATTCTCACAATCCACATGATAAGAAGGGTGCAGGATGGGGAATTACCCAAATCCCCTGAACAGGAATATCCCGCTGATTACAATGTAGAACTCAGACCTGGACCCGCTTGTCTCTTCTCATTGAGACCGCACCTTCAAAGTCAAAGTCAACGTCGAGTTTATTGTCATATAC
>JAUZTB010000118.1:46730483-46741148 GCA_034780895.1 Rhynchobatus australiae | reverse complement strand
TACACACTGAAAAAAATCATGGATGTATGACAGTTGTAGGTAGGCCAGATGGAGATTTCTGCATAGAATGCCAGGTTGAGGTTGATACAAATAATGATTTTACAGTGACAGTTATCACTGCAAAGTAACTTTGTGCAGTTACTTTGTGAAGTTGTTTTAAATGTATTATTTTAAATTGACAGTTCATTTGTTGCCTTGGAAATTGTAAAAGAAGATTGAGCTGTCAGAGTTGAAAAACCTGTTAATTTGGGAAGGGATGGCTCAAGACTAGTGCCATTGTATGTGAGTTGCTATCATGTGACCTCTCTTGCATGCTGATCAGAAAATGGGATGACCTGGTTTTTGTGGGGTGGTGGTGACCCATCTCTGGGTGGTTAAGCAGAGTAAGTGAGGCTTTTATCAAATGACATGAATTGTGGTGCTATTACCTGGTTAAAAAACTGTCAAAAACTTAATAGATTGTTAAGCCACATTCCCTATATTAGTACTTAGCTGAGATTAACTCATTGGCATTTGTGAACACAATGCTGTCTTCTCTAGTTACATCTTTAAGATTGGCTTCCAGTTGATTGTTCCCCTGTTTTCATTGTTGTTTTGCTGACTGAAATATCTGTAAGAACTTAAACTGCAGCATTGCTTTTGTAGACACAACCTCAAGATCCTTGAGAATGATTGTCAATTCAAGTGAACTCAAGCAGAGAGTTCCAATAACCCAAGCTACTAAAAGGTTTTCACAAGCTGTTTCCTAAGCCTGGTGATCTAATACATCAAATCTGTGCTGTACCTGATGGGAAAATCTTTGATAGCCTTGCAGTGATCAGGAATACCATTGTTTATGTGCAAGACACTGATTGAACATGCGCTTGCTCAGCTTGGACCAGGAGAACACCTTTGACAGAATATCACACATGTATGTGATGGATGTAGTCTCCAAACAGCTAAGGGGAGGGAATTGGGAACTGGATGCAATTGCTCTACATAAATACCAGTAGTGCAGTCCAAATTAGTGGGTAGGAAACAAAGCTTTCCCATCAAATTTGGACTCTGGCAAGGCTGCCCTCCCTTTCTCCCCTGTCTTGTAGTAAACCTTTTGCTACATCAGGAAGGATGTAGATATAAGAGAAACGATGATGCCAGGAAGTGGGAGCACCTGGTTCAAGGCCTTTGTGTAAATACATAAAATCAGTGTCCCCGAGTCAGACCTATTGTCAGTTCACAAATTCATCAGCATCTGCGACCAGTTTGAACTGGGGGCCAGAGACAATTACAGCAAGAATATGGCCATGTTCTTTGCAACTGGACCAACTGATGCTCTGTTCCATATTCCTTATTAGGTCTGACTAAGTGAAAGTGGTGTAGGGCACCTAGAAAGAATTGGCTGGAGTAGATAGCCAAGTGAAATAGAAATTGGGAAAGTAGGAGTAGTGCTTCCTCTCAGTGGTGGGCAAGAACCTGGTGATCAGGTGCATGGTGCTCTTGGTGCTCCTATGGCCCATACCCTACTTCTGACTGCAGCNNNCGAGCTATGTTTTGTTTCACTTGGGGATCAACAATGCATCAAATCCTTTGGGTTGTGATATACAGGTCTTTAGAAAAGGTTGTTTGGGCAGGGGGGGGGGTTGTGAAAATGGAGAATGAAACCAACAAAACCCTCATTTTGATGGTCATCTTTGTGTGTGGCTGCACAATGCTCTATGTAGAACCTGACTGCCATCCCCGGTGTTGCAATGGATCGGCCTGGCCCTGTTGCCATGAAGAGTTCTATTCAGTTCAACCTTGACTTCTGTAGAAAAATTTTTGCAGAGAAATACCATTGACTACATGTCCTGGAGGCCCTGCAGAAGGAAATAGTAGATCCTGAGGAATGTTTTTTGAGCAGATTGTTGAAGTCACTTGGTTTGTACAGATGCAGTCTTACTCCACTGCACACCATCCTTGAGGTGGCTGCAGTGCGGATGAGACCATAATCCATCTCTTTGTGGACTATATGTTTGCCAAGAAGGTCTGGATGGACTGTGCATTTGTCAAGAAGATCTGGAAAAGGGTGCAGTGCTCCTTGTTAAGATTCTGTCTGAGCAGCTGAGGACTCTAATCTGTGGGATGTTGTTAGAGGACCAACAACAACTCCAACAACAATGGAGACAAACAACAACTCAGTGAAAGATGAACTTTAGCCTGCCTGAAACTTGTTTGTCTTTCATTATAAGGTGTTTGCAAACCAAATGGCACGTTCCAAAGTGAAAGAGTACATGCTGAAGGATGAACTGAAGTTCTTTGCAGCTGTTGCAAAGGCTTTGTGGGGAAGGATCACAGTCTCGGAGGGTCCTGTTACCAGTGGACACTTGAGGGACTGGGCCCTTTATCTCAGCTGCTTCATGGGTGCATTGTTTAAGAAGGAAAGATGAGTGGCGTGGCATTGTAAGAGAATTTTTGGAATTGATGGTACAGTGTATGTAGAGAAATATGTATATCAATTGTATTTACTGTATATACGATGAAAGAAATATACTTTCGAAATAAAAAAGATGGGATTTTAATTTCCCCAATGTTAACTGGGATTGCCTTGGTGTGAAAGCTTAGATGAGGTAGAATTTTTAAATTGTATCTAGGAGAGCTTTCTGAGCCAGAACATAGTGCTACTAGAGAAAGCGCTGTTTGTGGACCTGCTCTTGGGACACGTAACAAGACAAGAAACTGGAATGTCAGTGAAGGAGGATTTTGAGAACAACTCTTAAGTTTCAAGATAGTTGTGGAAAGGATATGAAGGGATTAGAAACTAAGATCCTGAATTGGGGTAAGGTCAATTTCAATGCCATAAGACTGATCCTGGGAAAAACTGGCAGCAGTTACTTCCAGGTAAGTCTACATGGCACAATTGAGAATGTCATTCAGAAGTGAAATAGCGAGAGTTCAGGGCCAATTTTACCATAAGTGTGAAAGTTAAGGGTAACAAGTCCAAGGAATCTTGGATGCCAAGGAGTTTTGAGGATTTGATAAAGAAAACAAAGGAAGCATGGCAGGTATGGAGAGGTGAACATGGGGCAGGTCTAGCACAAGTATAAAAAGTATAGGGGGTACTTAAGAAATCAGAGGGCTAATGAGGGCCTGAAATATCACTGGCAGATATAATTAAGGAAAATCCCAAAGTATTTGGTAATCAGTTTATTATTGTCATATGTATTGATAGACAGTGAACAGTTTTGTTTTGCATACCATCCATACAGGTCATTTCAATACATAAGTACATTGAGGTAGTACAAAGGGAAAAGCAATAACAATGCAGAATATAGTGTCATAGTAACAGAGAAACTGCAATGCAGGTAGACAAAAAGGTGCAAGGGCTGTGACAAGGTAGATTGTGAGGTCGAGAAATTATCATGCGAGAGGTCTGTTCAAGAGTCTTGTAACGGCAGGATAGAAATTGTCCTTGAGCCTGGTGGTGCGTGTTTTCAAGCTTTCGCATCTTCTGCCCAATAGAAAGGGAGAGAAGAGAGAGCGACCAGTGCAAGAGGGTCTTTGATTTTGTTGGCTGCTTTCCTGAGACAGTGGCAAGTGTAGACAGAGTCCATGGAGGGGAGGCTGATTTTTCACAATGGACTGAGCTGTGTCCACAACTCTGCAATTTCTTGCGGTCTTTGGTAGAGCAGTTGCCATACCAAGCCACGGTGCGTCTGGATAGGATACTTTCCATGGTGCATCTATAAAAGTTGGTGAAGGTCAACTGGGACAAGCTGAATTTCCTTAGCCTTCTGAGGAAGTAGAGATGCTGATGTGCTTTCTTGGCCATAGCATCTATAAGCTATTGGGGATGTTTACACGTAGGAATGTGAACTCTCAACCATCTCCACCTCAGCACCATTGTTGCATACAGGGGCATGTGCTCTGCCCTGCTTTCTGAAGTCAGTGATCAGCTCTTTTGTTTTGCTGACATTAAGAGAGAGGTTGTGGTCTTGATACCATACCATTAGGCTCTCTATCCCCTTCCTGTACTCTGTCTTGTCATTATTTGTCATGTAGCTCACTACAGTGGTGTCATCTGTGAATTTGTTGATGGAGTTAAAGCAGTATCTGGCCACACAGTTGTGAGTGTATAGGGAGTAAAATAAGAGACTGAGAATGCAGTCTAGTTGGGCACCAGTGTTGAAGGTAATCATTGCAGGAGGTGTTGCTGCCTATCGTTACTGATTGCAGTCTGTTAGTCAGGATGTCAAGGATCTAGTTGCAAAAAGAGATGCTGAGTCCTAGGTCTAGGAGTTTGGAGATGAGTTTGTTTGGAATTATGGTACTGAAGGCGGAGCTGTAGTCAATAAATAGGAGTCTGATGTAGGTGTCTTTGTTGTCCAGATGTTTCAGAGATGATTGTAGGGCAAGGGAGATGGCATTCGCCATGGACTTTTTTTATTCCAAAATAAACTTGATTCATCATAAAAGAACAAACTATATACAACAACATAACAATGCAAACCTTTACGTTCGTGTATGGATCCATCATTAGTGTTACCTTTTTATATAAAAATAACACAGCACCAATGCCACTTGTGTGGCTCCCTGGGGGCTACCCTATCCCGTATTTACAATATTTTCGGGGCTTTCTCGCCTGACCCCACTCCTCCCTCTCCATTGGCAGAAGAACACTAAACTGTAGTCCTTCCCCACCGAGTCCTTGCGTTGGCTGCACCCAGCTTCAGTGCATCCCTCAGCACGTATTCCTGCAGCCTGGAATGTGCCAGTCGGCAGCATTCCCCTATGGACATCTCGCAGTGCTGGGAGACCAAGTTTTGAGCAGACTAAAGGGCGCCTTCCACAGAGTTGTTGACCTTTCAGCAGCAGTTGATGTTAGTCTGTGTGTGTGTCCCCGGGAACAGCCCGTAGATCAGAGAATCCTCTGTTACACAGCTGCTGGGGATGAAACGTGACAAGGACCCTTGCATCTTTCGCCACCCCTCCTTGCAAACTCACAGCCCGCAAAGAGGTGGGTGACTGTCTTGTCCCCAGCACAGTCCTCCCGGGGGCAGCGTGCACTTGGACTGACGTTTCGACCATGCAGGAAGGATCTAACTGGGAGGGCACCTCTCACCTCCAGCCAAGTGAGGC
Organism: Rhynchobatus australiae; assembly: GCA_034780895.1. Lineage (NCBI taxonomy): Eukaryota > Metazoa > Chordata > Chondrichthyes > Rhinopristiformes > Rhynchobatidae > Rhynchobatus > Rhynchobatus australiae. Next base: position 46,736,054 of record JAUZTB010000118.1, on the reverse strand, counting down.
CTTGGTGCTTGTTGGTGAGTTCTGGTGATGAGGCATTCTGCCAGATGGTCTGGTCAGTCTGCTCAGGGAACCACCCCACAGTGTCCATCGAGTCCTTCTCCTGCAGTGTCTGTAGGATGTTCCGTGCTGACCACTACCTGATGGACTTGTGCTCAAAGGTGTTGTTCTGGAAGAACTTTTCCATAAAGGACAGGTAGTGTGGCAACATCCAGTTGACTGGGGCGTTGCACTTCTGCCCCCATTGTCCAGGGACTTGTGCATGGCAACCCGACGGTCCTGCTCCATCTTGTATCCCCGGATGAACCAGAAGGTGGCACGGGTGATTTTCGAGCCAGAGGAGCGAGGAACAGGCCACATCTGCGCCAAGTATTAGCAGCCCTGAGAGTGCCTCACACCTTGTGACCAAGTTCTTCCCAGTTATTGATAGGGAGTGCTGTTCCCAATGTCCCAGTCTCTGCTTCACCTTCCCAATCCGCTCCCGCCAATGTTTGTTGCACGTCCCAGCTCCTCTGAACTAAATCCCCAGCACCTTCAGGTAGTCAGGCCTGATGGTGAAGGGGAAGTTAGGTCAATCAGGCCAGTTGCCGAAAAGCATGCCCTCACTGCCTGGCAACGTCACCCCTCTGATCTCGTCCTTCCTGATTGTTTTGGCAAAGGGTTCTATGCAGCACATGAACGAGACAGGAGAGAGAGGGCAGCCCTGCCTAACTCCAGACTTAATGGGGACCATGGACTTGTTTCAATGGTAGGCAACTTGCAGTGGATCAAGGTTGTCTAGGAGGTTGGAGTTGATGTGTGTCATGACCAGCCTCTTGAAGCAGTTCATGATGGTGGATGTCAGAGCCACTGGGTGGTAGTAATTAATGAATATTACTTTATTCTTCTTTGGTACTAGGATAATAGTGGTCTTAAAGCAGGTAGGAACCCCAGATTGGAAAAGGAAGAGGTTACAAATATATGCAAATACTCCCGCCAACTCATCCACACAGGATCTGAGGATAGGACTGGGGACTCCATTCAGGCCAGATGCTTTCGGCAAGTTCATTCTCAGGAAGAACTGAACTGGTGTCTGCAAAGGTGATTGTGAGTACAGGTGCATTGGGGGCTGTCAGGGCAGGTGGGGTCATTTCATTGCCCTTCTATTCAAAATGTGCATAGAATGCATTGACCTCATTGGGGAGGGATGCATTGTTGTCAGTAATGCTGCCTGACTTCACTTCTTGGCCATTATAGCATACAGTCCTTGCTGCAACTGACTGCTGGTGTGGGACTCTATTTTGGTCTGGTATTGTCTCTTTGCATCCCTGATAACTTTACAAAGGTCATGCTTCAATTTCCTGTATAGGTCAGGGTCACCTGATTTGAACAACTCAGACTTGGACTTCATTAGCGTGTGCATCTCTCATCCATAGTTTCTGGTTGGGAAACACCTGGATTGTCCTCTTTGGTATGCAGTCCTCTACACACTTGCTGATGAAGTCTGTGATGGCAGTAACATGCTCATTTAGATTGGATGCTGAGCCCTTGAATATAGACCAGTCTAACGACTCAAAACTGTTATGTGGAAGCTAATCTGATTCCTCAGACCAGCACTGTATGACTTCCTTTAAGTATGGTAAGGGCAAGAGGCTAATCAAGGAAAGAGAAAGCCCATAAGGGACCAAAAGGGGAATCTTTACATGGAAACAGACACTGTAGCTAAATGAATACTACTTAATCTGTATGCAGTAAGAAGAAGAACAGAGAACAAAGGAAAGTAGATGCTGGCATCTGGATGAAAAACACTAGTATGCTGGAGGAACTCAGCAGGCCAGGCGGTCAGTGTTTCTGGTCAGGATCCTTCTTCGGGACTGAAGATAGGAAAAGGGGAAGTCCAGTATGTAGGAGGGAAAAGCAGAGCAGTGACAGGTGGACAAAAGATGGGTCAAAAGGTAAGGAGAGAAAGGAAAAAGGCCTTTTTTAAAAAAAAAAGAGATCGAGATAGGCTCGGAAAGAAGAGAAGAAGCATGATTGGTGGGGATGGGGATTACTTAAAGTACTGGAACAGAGTCTGAACACATGATTGAGGAGCTGCAGGGGAGATTAGAGGTGGAGCAGTGAGAGAGGGATTACTTTAAGTAATCCCCACCCCCCCTTCCCCACAATGCCCCCCCCCACCATGCTGCTTCTCCTTTTTTCCTTTCTCTCCTTACCTTTGACCCATCCCCCAGTGAATCTGCTCTCCCTGCCTATCACTATCTCTTACCTGCATCTACCTATCACCACCTTGTGCCCACCCCGCCTCCCCTCTTGTGTCCACCTATCACTGCTCTGCTTTTCCCTCATGTATATTGGGCTTCCCCCTTTCCTATCTTCAGTCCTGAAGAAGGGTCCTGACCAGAAACATTGACCGCCTTCTTTTCTCCATGGATGCTGCCCAGCCTACTGAGTTCCTCCAGCTTCATAATGTTTTACTAAAGCAGTACACCGTTGTAGTTGGAGAATTTAGGGAGGGGGACCTGAGGAAAAGGTTTTTCGCTTAGTTGTTAGAATCTGTAGCATACTGCCTTGAGGAATTGGTGGAAGCAGAGGCTCATAAGATTTAAAAAAATTATCTGGATGAGCACTTAAATTGCCCAGTATTGGAAAGTAGGATTAGCATAAATGAATATATAATGGTTGGCTACATGATCGTTGGCATCAACTTGGTGTGCCAACGGACCTATTTCTGTGCTTTATGACTATGATACCTGACCAGCTTGGTTAAAGTAGTATTTCAAGGAGGATAGAGAGGTGGAGAGGCTCTGGGATGGAATTGCAGAATAGTGGACCTAACTATATAAAGGCATAGCCATCTATAATAGAGAAACTGGAAAATTAGGGAAGCTTTTCATTTTGATGTGGCTGTAAATGCTCCACTTTGTTTTTGAGAAGTACTTGCAGAGTACATCCCAGCATTAGACCTTATTAGTGAAGATAAAACAGCTTGCAGAATTTCTCCACTTTCCTTCTCTGAATGCTGATTTTTATTTTTGTTTGTTTACATGAGGAATGACACGTAGTAGGTGGTTTCCCATTTTCCTGTTTGGAAATTCATGTCGATGCTGAGTAATGAAACAATTGTTCATATTTGGCAATCACATAAGCATTGAACTAGATGCACAATTTTTTCTTTTTATTCTGCTTGCACAGTATGCCATAAGACTAAATTCAGTTGAATACTGCAGTTCCCAGCAACTTTCTGCTTCTCACATTAACTATTCTTATGGCCTGCTGGACTGAGACTTCAGTAGTTGTTCCAGTTTGTCCTGCATTCAGTGCTTGTTATGCATAGTTACATAAATTAAACAGTATTAATCTCTTGTGGGATGTTTACTGCAGACTGTACACACTGTTTTGCTTTTCTGCCATGGTTATGGGCTGGTTTTAAACCTGAATCTTGCAGATAAAGGTGTGTCCACTCTGCCACCTTGTATCATTTTTCATTTTGCTAGTGTTAGTCAGGAGTTGCTGATGTGATGAAAATTGAGTTTTTCACTGTACCTCAGTACATATGACAATAATAAACCAATTTACCAATTTAAGAGTGTTGATTTAAGAGTGTACTGAAGTCTTCATTATCTATCCTCAGTTACCTTCTAAATGTGATTGTTTAATTTCATTTAGGAAGTAACTTGAGAGGCACTATGGCTACTAGTGTTGAGTTTTAATTATAATTTTAGAACATTTTGTTCACAGTCCATTGTAAGTATGTGATATGTACAAAATATGAAAACAGGAAGGCCATTTTCAGGTGGGGTAATATTACACATTTTGATTTTGCTATAGAATTTCCCTTGAACAGTATTGTATCACATCTCCTGTGGTTGGTCTGAGCATTATTTCTATATGTGGAAATGAGCTTTCATTGCTAATGTGGAATTATGTAGTAGTATAATTGGGAGCATAACAATTAATAATTGGGTGTATAACAACAGTAATCCAGTGTGAATTAAGATGATTTAGATATCTTTTTGTACATGGTTTTGCAATTGCCTGTCCAATTTTTATGCCAGGTCAAATTGCTAGATGAGACCAGGAATGAATTGTTTACCTGTTTTATTTTGTGGATAATAAATGAACACACAAGATAAATCAAAGTTGACTAAAGTCATTCAATTTTCACCTCTGTAAAATGAGAAAAATATATTTGCCCTGATCTTTTAAACTGTTATCTGATTTATTTTCAATATTACCTTTCATTTTGACAACTAATTGCAAGGTTCATCCCCTCATTCTATAGTTTAAGATCTGTGTTCTTTATTACATCCTCTGGAAGTGGAAAGGTAAGATCTCAGATCCTATCCCAATCTATGGATATTCCAGAGGGTGTGCCAACAAGAGTAACCAATCCATCTCCAAACAGCTTACTCTTGGCAGAACTCCATGCTGATTTCATGTGCATTGCCTTTGCTGTAAGTGGTATGGATGTTTTTATAAGGCAAGTTGTGAGCCCATAACCAAAATTTAGTGAAAGTTTACTTGAGTCTTTTTAAACCTGTGAAAATTAACTACTTCACAATGCATTATTTGAATACAATCAATTCTGAAGCCCCTTTTGTGAGAAATAAGAAACTAATCAAAAATCCCCAAGTGTTATTGGGGCTAGTTTAATGGAGGATGGGGAAAGGGAAAATCTTAACCACTGTTATTTATAATGATATAATATTTCAGTTTCCAACCACAGCCAATACGTGACCCCTTGCAGTATAGCAGAAGCAATTTGGACCTCAAGTGCTATGTTTTTCTAGACTGTAAAGCAATTTCCATTAACTCTTTAGTTGATCAAGAAATGTTGATAAGGGTTTGGCAGATATATTTGAATGGTATGGTGTACAATGTCTTTCCTTATAAAGACAGACATAGTTCACCCAAGAAGCTTGTGCACAGGTTAAGTAGAACCAAATGTGTATGAAGTGCTTCAGTGGTTTGAAATGTGTAATGGCACCGAGTGCTAGGTAAGTAGCAGCTCCGTGTGCATCTACGAGCATCATACCTGTTAGGTTGGTAGCTTGTAGTAATATCTAAAGCTAACTGTTAAGGGGGTTTGATTCTTCCTTGCAGCTGTCACTGCCACTTGACCAAAGTTCTAAAAATGAAAGGCTGGCCAGTCAACTCTGCCACATCATGGAAGGTTGAGTAACCACTGATGGTTGGCCTCATTCCCATTTTCCATCTTAATCCCATGTTATTGGACATCATGCTTTAGAGAAGGTTTTTAGACTACTTTGAGTCTTGAACGTTAAGATACTTAGTTTACATTTAAACTTGACCTCTTTTACTGAATATTCTTAACTGTCTCAGTCATTTTGCAAGGGCAGATAGCCAAATATTTTTGCAGCCAAAAAAAAGGTAAGTACTTTGTGTAGATAGTTTTCTAAAATTGGCATATGGGGTTTATTATCATTGAAGATTTGCAGTGCTCCTTCTTAGGTTGTTAGTTTAGAGATGGTAAAATCTGAAAACAAAGGAATTTGACAGCAGCATAGTTTCACTGAATCAACTCTCGCTGACCCCTCCCCTTCTGACGGCCTACATTCACTGACTTTCAGA